>CAUYPO010016103.1:0-29904 GCA_963574435.1 Cheirogaleus major
GTCCCAGCTACTCGGGAGGCTGAGGCAGAAGGATCGCCTGAGCCCAGGAGTTTGAGGTTGCTGTGAGCGAGGCTGACACCACGGCACTCTAGCCAGGGCAACAGAGTGAGACTCTGTCTCAAAAAAAAAAAAAAAAAAAAAAAGACCCTTTCAAATGTTTTTGTTCAATTATGAAACAGATTTTTATTTTATAGATTATTTTCTATTAACTTTTGCTGTATAGAGAGATAATGTTTTAGATATAAGGTTTAACTCCTGGTATAAACAAATCCACATAATAACAAGCTCTTTATTAATAGGTTTATACTATGTTCAAAACTATATTTAAATTTATTATGATGGCCACTCCTATATCAATTCATCATATATTCTGAGACTTCTTTAATTAGGTTATATATTTATTCATCTTATAAGTGAAAGTAGAACATTTCAGTTATTGAAAGTACTGCCTTTTTATAGGGTAAACAGTGGCATATTAATTTGGCATGGCAGTAAGACAATATAGTAAAATAGTTACAAGCATGGATTTTCAGATCCCTGCCACTTATTAGCAACCTTAGTCAAATTACTTAACCTTTTCAGGCCTCCATTTCATCATCTATATAATGAGCTTAAAATAGTACTTATAACATAGGGTTGTTTTGATAATTAAAAGAGTTACTATAACTAAAGCACTTGGAATAGTGCCTAAAATATAGCAAGTAGCCTATAAATGGTAAATATTATCATTATTATTACCATTAATATCATTTTATTATTCACTTTTAAAATTCACTGGTTCCCAGAATTAACCATTTTGTTCATGGCTATATCCCAACACCAAAAACAGTGTCTGGCACATAGCAACCCTGACAGTAAAAGTTTGTTGAAAAACTGAGTTATGCTAAGCACTTTACTTATATTAGCTCATTTAATTCTAACAAAAATCCTTAGGGTAGGAATGAGTGTTAGATGTATTTTATAAATGAGGAAACTGAGGCACAGCAAATTTAAGAGGCTACCTAGAGATCCCATTGAGATTAAGAGGTTGCATCACTAAGAAGTGAGGATCCTGAGCTTCAAGCCAGAGCTGACTATCTCCAGAACACATAGTCTTGAGCGCTAGGCCTTGCTGCCCTTCTCGCACTGAAGTAAACTGTACAGCTCGTTTACTTCTCACTCTACTAAATAAATCCGCCAGACCTTTTATTTCTTATTAAATTACAAATTCAATTAGATATACCAGGTCATCTCTTGCACTGGTGGTAAGTGAAACTAAGGTTGCTTGATTGGTGAGAGATTATCTGTTGAAATCATTTATCAGGAGATTTTTTTAGATACAGAAATATCAGGCTAAATGCTGGCACAGTATGTTGAATGGGTTCAATGTGACGAGATGTTTATGGCAAACACCGTAACTTTGTTCCTGGTTCTGTCATGAAGTGGATATTATGTGACTTTGGATAAATTAGTAAAAATCTCTTCTTTCATTTATCCCATCTGTGCCATATTGGTGACCATCTCAGGAGGGTAGAGTAAAAACTCATAAATAGGCATTCAGGTGAAAGATGCCACATAAGAACTGTAATATACAAGATGATTTTTAAATGGCTTTCTGTGGTTGAAATGAAAAAGTATTATATTTCAAAATATGAAACCATTTCACTCTTGACTGTTGCTGAGTCTATAAGAGTCATCGTTTTTTTACAATCCCCCTTTGCAGTTGCTATATAACCCAAGTAAAATCTTTCTCTGAAACGACTTACTGCTTCTGTTTCCCGTGCAAATTCCTTTCTGCTATTTCATTTTCCTCTATTATCCATTATACATAACCTTTAGATACTAATGGCTGCATGCTGTGCTGCCCTCAATCCACTAGGGGAAATCACATCAATATCAATGGGACATCAGTAGACATTCTGTGCATTATGGCTCTGTAAGTGGTCATTGGAAAGCAGTGGAAATCCAGCACGTGAAAAGCCAGAGCTGGGTTGTTCAGCCAACCAGCTCCATCCCCACACCTACCTACTATGGGTCAGAAAGAAAATAATTCCTTTGAAAAAGTTTTGAGGTCATAAAATTTGCTGAAGAGAGGCATGAAAAGATACTGATTATATGAAGATATCATGGAATGGCTATTGTCATCACTTCCCCATAAATCTGTAATATTTTCCATCTGAATCAAAAAATATGTCCTTAGGCTTCATCCTCTCTGAGATTTTGGCATCAGTGATGTATCAGTGCCAGTCAGAAGCACATTTGCTTGAATTTACAAATAAGCCATATGAAGTAGTAGTCAGGAAGACAGATGACCATATGTAAGACATCAAGGGAAGGCGAGGTTAAGGTACTTCATCAATGGTTGTGAAGGGCACAAACACAGCTTCTCTGGCAATCTTCGATGTTTTGATCAAGTTTTTCTACAGTCAGCAGTTTGTATAAGAGACAACAGAAACTCTCAAGCAGTAGAAATTCACAGGAATACATTGTGCCTGGGATCAAATGGGCTGTTGCATTGAATGAGTAGAGGAGTAGGGTTTCTGCTCTCAGATCCAATGTCATTAGTTAATGACATGGATGATCCTTTTCTGTTGCCATGGAATTAGCTGCAATTCATACTGTAAGGTTTTTTGGCGGCTGCGAAAAGAAAAGACAGACAGAGAGAGAAAGAGTGGGGGTCAAACCACGTGGCTTTATTATATACTCCTGGACGAGGTTCTGGGGCCCCAAGAGAGAGGGGCAAAAAGACAGAGAGAGAAAGAGTGGGGGCCAAACCACGTGGCTTTATTATACACTCCTGGATGAGGTTCTGGGGCCCCAAGAGAGGGGGCCCCCAGAAGTCGCCTCCGTTTGGAGGGGCTGAGGCCTTTTTTACCCTTTGAGCGGGCTAGGGACTCTTGGTGGAAGAGCTGGGGATTTTCCATTGTGACCTTGTGTGGTCCTTGAGAAATAAGAGGGGCTGGAGGTATTTGTGGAATCCAGGAGCAGAAACGCTCTTTTCCAGGGTGGACATCTGGGTGTAGTTCCTCTCAGCGGGGCCTGGCAGTTTTGTCCTTGGCGGGTCTGGTGAGCCTTTTCTTTTTCTTTTTTTTTTATCTAGGGAAGGGAGGGGGCCTGCCACCAGCCTTACACATACCACCTTCAGGAGATTTAGGTAGCATTCAAACTCTACATATGAAATAAATTCAGTCTATAAATCTTGCCATGGCATCCTATATGGCCTGCATGTAGAAAGTTGACCAGAATGGGTATTAACAATACAGAATTAGAAGAGACAATATTGAGCACAGCTCTGTGGTCCAAAGTTTAGGGATGAAGCTATTCAAGAGGGCGAAGGTCTTACTTTATTCACATCGTTCTCTGCACCAAAATTGAGTAACACTGATTTTAGTGCTTTCTTCTGCCCCCTTTATACTGGCCCAAATTGCCATACTTTCTGGGCTGTTATTACAGTGGGGTAAGAGAGTATGGAAAATAATAGAATGAGAAAAGTGGAGTGTGTTCATTTTTCCCTCCTCACAAAGAAAGTGCAAATAGCTCACTATACAGGGAAGAAATAAAATAAAATATGGCATGTTCTGATTTTGGAAAATGTAATAACCTAGATTTTTTTAAACAAGATAGAAATGGAGTTTTCCCCATTAAATCTAAATAAACAGTGCCCCCACAGAATTGTAAATATGCTTATCAAAACCCAGTTCTTTCACTTACAGAACTAGCAACTTCATTAATGTCTCTGTGCCTAAGTTTCCTCATCTATAAAATGGGAATGTTGATAATACCTTATTCAAGGCTTTTCTTTATAATTAAATGATTTGAAGCTTGTATAACACCCAGGACATTGCTTGGCAGATTGGTAATTATTATTAGTGGAACAGGATTATTATGAAGATTATTAATTTAAGCTGAGGTAAGCATAATGAACATACAATTTATCCCAACGTGAACAGCTTTTGTTTCCCTTCTTTCCAAAGTCATCTAAAATAATTTTTCAAACCTTCAATGTCTGTCTCATAAGAATCCTCTAATGAGTTTGTTGTTTGCTTCTGCCTGGTCTGAAATAGCTACCATTTTGCCTTTATTCTACTAATTTTCCTCTTTTGTGGTGTTTTGACCCTTTAGATGGTTTTGTATTTTTATCTGAAGGCCATATCTAGGTTGAAACACATTTTCATTAAAATGCATTATGGCTTATAACATTCAAGAAATGACTCAGCATAAAATGCTAAAAAGCATTTTACATTATCCTATAGACCATTATCAATCCTTTGGGTGTCATGCTTAATATTTATTACTTCTTCCAGTTCACTGTCATGCACCCAATCATGATAATAATGGCAGTTTCTGTGTTAGCATTGAGATTTCCTCCTATTCATGAATCTACCAACTTTCTAGCAATCTCTCTAAGCAAGGATCTGGAAAACGGTGGTATAACTTCATTCTAATTATAACTCTGTCATCCATGCATTTATCAGAATCCTTCTTTAAAAAAGATTTATAGATTCATCTTATATCACCTTTTGGTGTAATATGTTCCATAAGTTTTATCTCCACCATGTTAAGTGGTACTCTTACCTGTCATAAATAAAAGTATAAATCCAATTCAAATTAAACATACTAAAATGACAGGATGAACCTGTGTCACATACAACTAATTTCCAGAACCAGAGTTAGCTCCTATTGCTCAGAATAAAGGCATTTTGATGAAAAGCAAATACTGTATTAAATTTTTTTTCTTGGAACTCAAGCATGCTGTGGATTTAAGGCATAGAGTTAGAGAGATAATTTTGTGGGTGAATAAATAGTGGATAGCAAACACAAGTCTTGCATCAAGAGATGATTTCATTGTCTCAAGGAGAGCCAGTCACCCTACTAAGTATTTCTCATACAGCACTTTCTTAGCCTGGGTAGGGAAATTAATATGAGACTCTGTGAAATAGATAAAAATCTACTGGAAGGCAGATTAAAAGGAGACCAGACAGTAGGTTAGTAATTTTGGAGTTTTGTGTGCTTAAGAAATTTTAGAATAGCAAGAATCAATCTTGCAAATTCAGAAAAAAAAATTCTCTCTCAAGAAAATTGAAGACTTCAAAGTAAATAATTTGAATTCTTTTGCATAAGGGAGAAATTTAGTTCTTGTTTAACTCAGTTTCTCCCCATCCAAAATTATGTATATAATATATATAGCGAGATGTTATATGAATAGTTTTAGACCCACATCGCATAAATCATTAAGCTATACTTACTCTGAAGTGAATAAGAATAAACTAAATTAGAGCAATAGCTTTTAAACAGATGGCAGATTAACCCATTTTAAACTTCAGAAATGTGACTGAATTCTCATGTAGAACAGCCAGAGCAGGTAGGGCCAGTGTCACCAACAGAAATAATCTGATTCATCACAGTCAACATGAGGCAGTGACATCTTACAGAATGGGGACTTATCCGTTGGGGTTCAGCAATATTCCCTTCATAGAGAAGTGAAAAAACATAATATGTTTTAGCAAATACAAACATATTAGAGTACCTGAAAAAGCACAACATGAAAGATCTAGGAGGGTGGTAGGAAATGAAGATGGCAAGCAAGAACTTATCATGAAAGGTATTTTAAGCCATGGTAAAGAGCTTGAAATTTTTCCAAGAACAAATGGAAAATTTTTTATGGTTTTTCGTTAGGGCAAGAAAATTATTTGCTCAGATTTACATTTAGAAAAATCACCCTAATAGCAGTATTGAAGTTGGTTTTAGCAGACAGTATGATGGGGGTTGTAAAATTGAAGTCATGGAGATAAATTAGGAGAGTATAATAATCATATAGGTGAGTAATAGTGAGAACATAAACTTCTGGAAATGGAGAAGGAGGAGATGGAATTTAGAAGTATTTAGAAGATAGAACACACTTGACTTAGTAACTGATTAGATGTGGCAAGAGAGAGAAGAGTTGTTGTCTGCCTTAGGAACTAGGTAAATAGTGATGCTGTTAGCCAACATAGAAAATGGAAGGGAGAGGTTTAAGGGCGACATCGGACATACAGGAAGAGATACCTAATACATTATTTATTAAATATCTGGTACTGAAACTGCGGAGGCATCTGCCTTTCAGGGCACCAAAGTTGTGGGAGTAGAGAAAGGAGAAAAAGAGCATGAAGACTGGAACTCTGGGGAATACTGATATTCAAGATGCCTGAGGAAAAAGATTCTGCTAAACAGACTGAGAAGAAGCAGCTAGAAAGGTTGAAAGGAAACCATTTGATGATGGAGATAGAATAGTGGTTCCCAATGTGTGGTCTAGGAATTCCAAGACCTGTCAGGGGGTCCATAAAGTAAAACTATTTTCATAATACCACAAAGATATTATCTATCTTTTTCACTATAATTCTCTCAGGAGTGTACAATGAAGTTTTTCAGAGATTACATGACATGTGATATAGCAAGATTGCATGCAAAAGCAGATACACGAATCCACCTGTTTTTTTTATTAAGTCAGATATTAAAGAGATTTTTAAAAATGTAAAACAATGCTACTCTTCTCACTAATAATTTTTGTTTTGCAAAATACTGTATAATTATTTATTGTGAAACATGTCATTTATGTTAAAATGTAAGAATTTATTTTTATTATTCAATAAATAAATAAATACTTATAAAAGTTATGTCTTAATTTTTAATACAGTAAATATCAGTAGATACAGCCAGCCCAGATCAACAAAACCTCTTTGGCATGCTCAGTAATTTTTAAGAGCATAATGAGATCCTGAGACTAAAACATATATAAAGGGCTGAGGTAAAGAAACCAAGTATGTAGTGTTTCAAGAAGAGTAATTAAGTGAAATACAACTATTTATTATTTACACCAAAATGGAGGGTTGCAAGGCAAGTGCAGCAAGAAGACATAAAGGATAAGAACAGTATAGTTGCTGGTGATCAAGTTTTTGAAGTGATCAGCCAAAGGATAAAATTTAGGAGGGAAGAAAAATAGAGGGAGGAAGTTAATGGCATTAAGTAACAAGAGTTGGGCCCAAGTGTTTAGAGATCTTGATGATATTGTAGGGGAGTTATGGCTGTGAGTGAGCTGAAAGCTAGAAGATAGTCAGAGGGTAGTATATCAGAATTTCAGATTTCAGACTCACAGCACAAAAATGTTATTCCCTTTTGTATTTTGGACCTAGTTAATGAACAGGTATGAGGAGCTCTTTCCAGACGAATCATTTGTTCAGAAAGGCTAGATTCTTGGCTAGATATGCTCCTACAACGTGTTCTTCCCTGGGTAGATTCATAAGCCCACTAACAAATTGCACGAAAGTACAGATAGCATTTAAATAAGAGCACTACTTTATATTTGATCCTCCATGCAGGCAAGACCCATGTGGAATTCCAGATCACACTGTGGCTTCTCAAGAACTCCCTCCTTGGGGCCCCCATTGCTCTCTATGGGACAATAATGAACAAATTAAGATGGTTCAAGATAGCCCACTGTAATTTTCTACTGATCAAAACCTCATCAAAGCATTGCAAAAGTAGTTAATGTAGGCCTTATGTAACATATTATAGTTAACTTCAAAGTAATTGCTTACCACAAGAGTTTCTTAGGAATGGCCTCACAAATGTCTGATTATCTGGTTAAATGTGGCAACAGGAAATTCTTAACTGGAAGAAAAGGCATATGATCAGGTGCTTTGTAAAGAACTCTTGTTTCTATTTCATTTCTTTCACATTAAAGGAGCTTTGTTTCCTGATCAAATGATCAGGAAACTGAAGGCTAGCATATGTATGTAGAACATTGGAAGAGGTTGTTGAGCTCCCAGGTAACTAGTTATGGCTAGGGCCAAAGATGAATACAAATGTGATTTTGACAGCAACCATCCTGTGCTACAGACAAGGCAGATTTTAGCCTTTGGTAGTCATGGATTTCATCAAATCAACTGACCTATTATTTATGGTTGTAGACAGCATTCTTTTTTATTTACTTTTTTTTTAATTTCAGCATATTATGGGGGTACAAATATTTAGGTTACATATATTGCCCTTGCCCCCACCCCAAGTCAGAAGTTCAAACATGTCCATCCCCCAGACAGTGCGCACCACACTTATTCATTATGTATGTATATGCCCATCCCTTCCTCCCCACTCCCAGCTGCCCAACGCCTGGTGAATATTATTCCTATGTGTGCACTTAGGTGTTGATCAGTGAAAACCAATTTTGAGTACATGTGGTGCTTGTTTTTCCATTCTTGGGATACTTCACTTAGTAGAATGGGTTCCAGTTCTATCCAGGATAATACAAGAGGTGCTAGATCACCATTGTTTCTTGTAGCTGAATAGTACTACATGGTATACATATACCACATTTTATTAGTCCATTCATGTATTGATGGGCACTTCGGTTGTTTCCACAACTTTGCAATTGTGAATTGTGCTGCTATAAACATTTGAGTGCAGATGTCTTTTTTATAAAATGTCTTTTGTTCCTTTGGGTAGATGCCCAGTAATGGGATTGCTGGATCAAATGGTAGTTCTACTTGTATCTCTTTGAGATATCTCCATATTGTTTTCCACAGAGGTTGCACTAGTTTGCAGTCCCACCAGCAGTGTAAGAGTGTTCCTATCTCTCCACATCCATGTCAACATTTATTGTTTTGGGACTTTTTGATAAAGGCAATTCTCACTGGGGATAAGTGGTATCTCATTGTGGTTCTGATTTGCATTTCCCTGATGATTAGAGATGTTGAACATTTTATCATATGTTTCTTGTGTAGACAGCATTCTTAATTCAGTTTTTCCCTTTGTTCATTTAAGGAAGAACCTAGATTTTTTTGTTTTGACTTTTAATTTTAATTAAACATAGATATTAATATGGCAAATAATGATAACATAATTTTTGTATATATCATATCTTCAAATACTTTGCAGAATTAACTAATAAAATTATGGAGTTATATGAAAATAATATTTAATAGAGAAAACAGAAAAGATTTTGGGTTTTACTCATAAAAAGCAGCCAACCTAATACTAGTTGTACAATGCATAAGAGAAAGACAGAGAGATATCAGCTGTCAAGAACTAGGAACAAGTATATTGTGCTATGAGAGCAAGTAGAAATTTTTGAAATGGAATGGTTTTGTTAAAGATCATGTGCTACCTCCAGACATAGGATCCTACTGAACCCAAATCCTCTAAAGCTAACAAATAGTTCAGTGGTTTCCCCACCACCTAGCAGAGAGCCAAGAATTTATATGTGTGTGTGTGTGTGCATGTGTGTACACACACGCATGTGTATCTTTGGTCATAGCTGTAAAGCTAGCCTCAGTCAGTCTATAAGTAGTTGAAGAGACAGATGACTTTTGAACCTAGTTGAACTATTTTGTTTTTTGGAAGTGAATGTTCTTATGTCACTGGGAAAATGTCATAAAGCATTAGATATACTCAGTACTACTCCAGGCTATGATAGCACATGCTCAAACATTATTATATAGGATATTGCAGAGATTGCACTAGTTAAGATTTACCAACATAGGAGGCTGTGGGAGTATTTGAAAGCCAGATGGTACAAATAGATCCTTTCTTTGTCATGCCTAAAACACAGCCTGTTCCAAGATTGAACAAAACCCAAACAAACCATTTGTATCTTTTGTTTCTCTTCCTATCTGCTATATGTTTTTAGTCTGGTTTCTCTGACCAAATTCTGCCCTTGGATTAGCCAGCATATAACTCTTCTTGCTGGTAGGCAACAATCTAGTCTTTTGAATAAATGAACTATTAAATGTAAAACCCATCAACAGAGGGGGGAAACTAAATTTTAAAAATAAGAGATTCATTGGGCAATCACAATTAAATACACTTTCACAAAAATGATAAATTGAAGAGCATCAAGTCCAGTGATAGGGATATCTTTTAGCCTTATGAAACATAATTCATTATTAGCATACATAGCAAACTGAATAATATTGTTCTATTTTTATAGGCAATTATAGTGCATATGTCTTTTGTGATTTGAGTAGGTAGGAAAGAAATAAAAATATTTAGATTACTCACTGACTATCTCAGTAGCATTCCCACTAATGAGGCCAAGGTCATTGGCTCAGTTACTATTTCAATCTGTTAGCTCTGTTTTGTTTCATTACCAAAGCCCACAGTCTCAGTCTCTCTTTGTGCTCCATTCCCCAAATCAGAGAATAGTCCTGCCTTCTACTCTTAAACAAAACCTGAATTCAGAAATGAATCTGATACACTAAACAGGTTTTTATTGACACACATAATTTTTTATTAATTTATTAATAAAAATATTTTGAAATAAAATATATTTTTGTATTTTATGTAAAATTTTTAAAATATTTTATTAATTTATTAACTTTTATTAAAGTTCTGTCAACAAATTTAAAAACTTAAGTCAAAAGATTTTACAGAAAAACCTATGGTTTATATAAAATTTCTTGTTTCTTTTGAAAAATAGAAAGATCCGGCATCCCCAGATCTACATTCATCCATTTGCTCACACATTAATTGAGTACCTACTGTGTGCCAGGCATTATTTCAGTCTTTGGTGTGGCAAAAATAATGTGATAAGCATTGACTGGGGCTAAATTGGGGCTGCTCCCTAAATGACCACAAACTTTCCACTTGATCAAAATACACATCCCACCCTCTTCATTCTTATATTACCTGCCTTCCTTCTATGTATTTAAGCTTGCAACCATGTAATAAGATAATTAATACTGAAGTATAAATGTCTGTGACAAAGATAAATGTATTATATCTCCCTTAGGTTATTTGCATTTAATCAGAAGACAAAGTCTTAATCCAAGAAGGGCAAATCCTTGACATTGATGTCATCACTTCCCTGTCCCAGACATTGGTAATCAGATGCAACAAACATTCTTTCCTGCTGAGTCTAGATTCTACAATTAGAGCCAACTTAGAAGTTGAAATATATTTGCCATCACTATTTTAAGCCAAAGAAATGAGATACTAATTATGAATTTCTAAGCCTTAGAAATCTAGGTGGAGGAATTATGTGAAAGATAAGAAAACATGCCTGAAAACACAACACAATCACCCTGTTAGTAAATCTGACCCTGTTCAAAATTACAAATGATAGCACTAACCATGGCCAACTATCTCACAGATGCATGAAATTGAACATAAGAAACACCAGGTAGGTAAAATTATATTTTATCCCCATCATTAGATACTCATTTCAAATGAATGTGCTATAGATACTGGGTACACAATGTTCAGGTGTATGTGTCTACATATGTATCATTTAAATGTAAAAATAAATATTAACAGTGAAATCTGAGTTCCCATAGGGTAATATTGGCCCTTTAAATTCAAATCTCTCCATACCAAGCTTCAAAGAGAAATTCAAATCAACAAGGAGAGCAAAACAAAAACAAACAAACAAACAAAAACTCACCCATAATTTACCCCAATACCATAATTAAGAGTTAGAGAATTAATTCTGCAAACTTCAAATTACACATAAGTAGAGAAATAAATACTCAAATTAAGCATAGTTAGCTCTGTAGCCCATGCCAGAGCTGAGAGTCAGTCAGAAGCTAAATGGAAAGTAAGATATGAGAACTGGTGCCTAGCTGTGGCAGAATTGATCAAATAACTCCCATTGAAAAGAAATCCCACCGTTGGTGGGCAGATATTGAGAACAGATCTAAGACGTGGCATATGAGAGCACTGGCTACTGAAAATGGAAAGAAATGTTCTTTAAAGTGCATAGAAGTAGAGTTGGTAGCCTTGGGAAGGCACCACTTCTGAGGACATAGAGGCATCGACTTGGAAGAAGTATCCCTCAGAGGCCTGGTAGTGAAGGAAAAGAAGGAAGCAAGAGGTAGAATCTTTGAATACAGCAGAAATAAAAGTGAATCACAAAATTAAAGGATATACTGAACCCCCTATCAAAATGGCATCATTGATTTTATAAATCACTTTAATAATAACAAAGAAATCTAGTAAGTCACCCAAGCTCCTGACTTCTGTATGCACACAACTCTTATTGCTGGCCCAATAAAATAAAGTATTTAAGAATGAACATAAAAAGATAAGCAACATTCACACAAAGCACTATAAGAAGAAGTGGAAAATAAGAATCCATGATTTCATCCAATAAAAAACCTCTCCAAATAACCAACCCCAAAGAAGAAAAAAAACTGCAATAAAACATTTTAATATTAAACAAACATTTGAAGATACAAAAAAAAGTCTCCAATGATAAATTTTAAAACTCGTAACAGAAATGTGCAAAAGGAGAATTGACCAAACTCAGGAAATAAATTTAAGAAAAAGATAAAACCATCTTGAAAATGAAGACTATACTGAATGGTGACCAAGGGAGAAAAATTTTTTAAATATAGTGAGATGCCATGTTCTGAAAGGCACTTAAATAGCAAAGAGAATGAAATTGAAATAAAGAGAGGTAACATTTTTTAAAAAGATCAGAGAAAATGATTGGTGTAAAAGATAGGCAAAGTAATCCAGACTATCAAATATTGTGAATGTTCTCTGAAACCTTGAGAAAGATATATTCTCTATGATCGATGAGCTTCATAAATTAGAAATAATACAAACATAATTCCCAGATCATGGTGAAATGGAACTACAAATTAATAAGAAAATTTGAAAATAAGAAAAGCCCTTCTTCCTGAAAATGTTTTAAATTTTAAAAAATTCTTGTGCAAAAATGAAATAGGTTATTACTATGATAATACAAGTTTGGGCTAGATAGGTTTATCTTAAAAATTTTAAATTATAAACTCTTCTAGTGGCCAGGCCAGGTAAATAAATATAATTGAAGTGAAAAAAAGTAAATAAAAAGTAAAGTTACAAAATTTCTAAGAAATAACAATGATGAACATACCACATGTCAAAATTTATGAAATACAATTAAGCCATTTCAATAAAATTAAAGAAAAGAAATCTTAAAAGTCAATAAAATAAACTAAAAGAGAGTACAAGAAAGGAAATGAGAAAACTAAAGCAGAAGTTAATGGAGTAAGAAACAAAAAATAGAAAAATAAATACAATGGTGTTAAAAATCAACAAATAGGCAGACCACAATCTGTAATCAAGAGAAAAGGGGAAATATATGCAAAATAAGAAATGAAGGGAAATAACTATTGAAACAGAGGAAAGATTTAAAAAAAAAACTGTAAGTGGCAATTATTCATGAATCTCCTTCATAATGGTTGAACTATTTTGTTTACCCACCAGCAATGTATGAAAGTGCCTATGTCTCTATTGACATTGCCACCAGATTGTGTTGTAAGTCTGCTATTAGTTTTGAATGAGTAAATATATCTATGTTCTGAGTAAATATATTCATGTTATTGGGAACAGGGTTCACTGTGTGAAAAAAAGGAAATACGAATATGGAATGGGAAGGAGGAAGAACTCTGTGGTTTTGGATTAGAATTGAGAACATGAAAATAAGCTTGTGCTTTTAAAAATAAACCTATGCACATAGATATATTTGTGCATACATACACATGTTAACAAAGCAAGTTATAAAATCTAAAAGATTTGTTCTTTGTGTATATATCCTGGCCTGTCCCCTAAAAAGACTTAAAAGCAATGACACCTCTGTAGTAATGAACACATCTCATACCCAAATTTTGGTTTCTAAATACATTTCCTACCAAAACCTTTTTGAAGATTGCCTGTTTCTAGGTCTATGGCAGGGAAAGTAAGGTAAGCCTGAGATATCTCATGCTAGAAAGCAAGGAAGGGTTCAGGCATATCAAAATGACACAAGAGCCAATTTGAAGGGACGGCCACTAGCCAAACTTGAGTGTCGAAAAGAACAATGATGGTAATTGATGTTGAAAAACAAAAAGAATTTAGTATTGTAATACTAAAAAAAAAGCACTTAATTTCTAGAAATAGGCATGAATTGTACTTTAACTCATGTGGATCCCTTTGTGCATAATTATAGTCTCATTCAAGTTAGGTATTATAGTAATTCTCCTTTTTCAAGTTTCGCTTTCTACAGTTGCATTTACCTATGGTCAACGCAGTCTGAAAATGTTACATGCATTAAGATATTTTGAAAGAGAGCGAGAAAGAGGCTACATTCATGTAACTTTTATTACTGTATATTGTTTGAATTGTTCTATTTTATTATTAGTTATTATTATTAATCTTTCACTGTGCCTATTTATAAATTAAACTTTGTCATAAGTATGTATGTATAGGAAAAAACATTATATATATAAGATTTGGTACTAGCCAAGGTTTCAGGCATCCATTGGGATTCTTGGAATATATCCCCCATGTATAAGGAGGAACTACTGTATTATTTCTAATTTACATATGAGTGAACTGAGACTCAGGGAGTGTAAGTAGCTTGCCCCATATTGCACAGCTAGTAAATAGAAGAGCCATTACTTTTCAGGTCTGTCTGACACAGAAAGTGCCTGTGCCCTCACTTATTACACTAAACAATCTCTATAAATGTGGTAATATTATATACTGTTTTATTACCTGCTTTGTGATTATTTTTCCCTATTATTAAATATTTCGTATAACATTTTTAATGGCAACACAATGATATATAGTCATTGATTTAATCAACCCAATTTGTTGCACACTTGAGTAATTTTCAATATTTTGCTGCTATATACAATATCATATTGAAGATCAATATTTTAAATCTGTTTAGATCCTTTTTTTAATATAAATTCCTAAACATGGAATTTCTGGATAAAAATATTTTAAAACATTTCCAACACTTTGGATGTATGTTGCCAATTTATCTAAACATTTTTCAACACTTTACATGACCAGTAGTGTGTGAGGGTGCTCATTTCTCTGAACCCCTGAAAATTTTGACATCATCATTTATAAAAAAGAAGCCATTTTGATAGACAAAAGAGTATTTCAGTGTTTTAGCTTACATTTTCCTTGCAGACTTATTGAGGTATAAATGACAAATTAAAATTATATATATTTAAGTTATACAATGTGATGTTTTGCTACACATACACATTATGAAATGATTACTGCAATCTAATTAACAAATCCAACTCTCTCGAATTTTTTTGGTGATGAGAACATTTAAGATCTACTCTCTTAGAAAATCTCAAGTATGCAATACAGTATTATTAACTATAGCCACCATGCTATACATTATATCCCTAAAACTTATCCATCCTGCACAACTGAAACTTTGTACCCTTTGACCAACATCTCCCCATTTCTCCCACCCCCAGTGCCTACTAGCTACCATTCTACTATCTGCTTCTGAGTTTGACTGTTTTAGATTCCATATACATGCGAGATCATGTAGTATTTGTCTTTCTGTATCTGGGTTATTATTAGCATAATACCCTCCAGGTCATCCATGCTTTTTTATTTCATCCATGCTTTTGCAAATGATAAGATTTCCTTCTTTTTAATGTATTCCATTGTGTATATGGATAGATTAAGATAGATAGATATATAGACAAAAGTATAAATATAGATATCATATTTGCTTTTATCTACTTATTTGTTGATGAACACCTAGGCTGTTTCCATATCTTTTTTTTTTCATATTGGCTATTTTAAAGTATTTTTTTCCTTTTATTTCATCATATAATGGGGGTACAAATATTGTTAGGGTTACATACATTGCCCCTACCACCCCTCTCCCCCCACACATGCCAGAGCTTCAAGCGAGTCCAATCCCCAGGTGGCGCCCATGGCACCCATTATGTAATTCTGTTTCCATATCTTGACTTAAAATCTATTTTGTCTGGAAGTCTGTTTTGTCTGATATCAGTATAACCATTCCTGCTTTCTTTTGCTTACTATTTGCATGGAATATCTTTTCCCATCCTGTCACTTTCAGCTTGTGTGTGTTCATAAAGCTAAAGTGAGCTTCTTATAGACAGGATATATAGTTGGATCTTTTTTTATCCATTCAGCCACTCTATGTCTTTTGCTTAAAGAATTTAACCAACTTACAAATTATTGATAGGTAAGGAATTATTATTGCTATTTTCTAACTTATTTGCTGTTTTGTAGTTTCTTTGTTCCTTTCTTCTCTTACTGTCTTCTTTTGTGATTTTATGATTTTTGTAACGGTTTGCTTTAATTTTTTTAATCTTTTGTGTATCTAATACAGGTTGTTTTATTTGTGGTTACCATGAGGCTTACATAAAAAACTTGTAAAAGTCTATTTTAAGTTGATAACAATTTAACTTCAACCACATACAAAACTTTTAAATTTAACTTTTCTTCTCCTTACATTTTATATTATTGATGTCACAATTTATATCTGTTTATATTGTGTATCCACTAACAAATTATTGTAGCTCTAGTTATTTTTAATACTTTTCCTTTTTTACTTTTATACTAGAGTTAAAAGTGATTTATGTACCGTCATTACAGTATTAGAGTATTCTAAATTTTACTATACAGATGTTCCTTGAATTATGATGGAGTTATATCCCAATAAGCCCATCAAAAGTTGAAAATATCCTAAGTTGAAAATGCATTTAATACAATTGACCTACTGAACATCATAGCTTAGCCTAGTCAACCTTAAACGTGCTCAGAACACTTACGTTAGCCTGCAGTTGGGCAAAGTCATCTGGCAACACAGTACACTGTAGAGTATTGCTTGTTTATTCTCATGATCATGACTGACTGGGAGTTTCAGTTCACAGCCACCAACCAGCATCACAAGAGAGTATTGTACTGCTTTCTGTTGAATGTGTCTCACTTTCACATCATTGGAAAGTCAAAAAGTCATAAGAACCATTATAAGTCAGGGACTGGCTGTATTCTTACCTTCACACTGAATTTTATTTGATTTGATTGTTCTCTCTTTCTAAATTTATTCATTTATTTAATTGACAAAAATTGAGTATATTTATTGTTTATAGCATGTTGTTTTGAAATATTGTAGAATGGCCCAATCAAGCTCTGAATTTTATACTTTTGTATATTTTCATGTCTTTTTTAGTTATTATCCTTTATCTTTAACTTGAAAAATTCCCTTTAGCATTTCCTGTAAGGCAGGTCTAGTAGTGATGAACTTCCTTAGCTTTTGTTTTTATGAGAAATTCTTTATTTCTCCTAATTTCTGAAGGAAAGCTTTGACAGTTATAACATTATTGGTTGGCAGATTTTTTTTTCTTTTAATACTTTAAATATATAATCCCATTCTCTTGTAGCCTGTGTAGTTTTTGCTGAGAAATTAACTGGTATTCTTATGGAGATTCCCTTGTATATCATTTTCTTTTCTTTTGCTGCTTTCAAAATTCTTTTTTATTAACTTCAAAGAATTTGATTATAGTATATCTCAGTGTACATCTCTTTGTGTTTAATCTATTTGCAATTAATTGGGCTTTATGGATCCAGATGTTCATTTTCCTCTCCAGATCTGGGGGATTTTCTGTCATTATTTCTTTAAATAAGCTTTCTACCTCTTTCTCATTCTTTGTTCCTTTGGGACTACCATAATGCATATATCAGTTTGCTTGATGGTGTCCCATAGGCTTTCTTCACTCTTCTTCATTTGTCTTTCTTTTTGTTCCTCTTACGAAGTAATTTCAAATGACCTGTCTTCCAGCTCACTGATTCTTTCTTTTGTTTGATTGAGTCTGCTGTTAAAGCCCTTTGTGAAATTTTCAGTTCAATCGTTGTGTTTTTCAGCTCCAGAATTTCTGTTTGGCTCTTATTTATGGTTTCTATCTCTTTGTTGAGTTTCTCATATTGCTTACGTATTGTTTTCCTGATTTTATTTCGTTGTCTATCTGTGTTCTCTTATAGCTCACTGAGTTGCTTTAAGTTGATTATTTTGAATTCTTTGTCAGGCAGTTCATAGATCTCCATTCCTTTAGAGTTGTTTACAGGTACTTAATTTTGTTCCTTTGATGGTGTCATGCTTCCCTGATTACTCATGATCCTATGGCATTGGCACCTCCTTCAGTATTTACACACTAGCTTCAGCAGGAAAAGCACGTCACTAGTCCACTCATCCAGGGATTCCGTGTGGGCCAGCTGGCAGGGTCTGTAGGCAGGCTTCTTACTTAAATACTTGGACCAGTGGGCCTGGTGCCTGGGTCAGTAGATGAGTAGGCCTGGAGCTTAGGTCCATAGTTGTCAGATTGGTGCCTGGGGCCATGGGGAATGACCTTGCACTGGTACAAGCCTGGAGCCTGGGTACACTAGAGTAGGCTTGGAGTCTGACGCCACAGGGGCTGGCCTAGAGCTTGAGTCTATAAAGGCCAGCTTGGTGCTGGGATGGGACTGAAACCTATGTCTACAGCGGCCACACTGGAGGTTCAATCTAGGCTGATGCTTGGGTGGGCCTGGAGTCTGGGTCTATGGGGACTGCCCTGAAGCCTGGAGTCACAGGGGCTAGCCAAGCCCAGGAGAAGGCCTGGAGCCTAGGTTTGTGGGGACCATCTGGAGTCATAGGCCATGAGGGCTTCTCTGTCACTGGAATAGGCCTGTAGCCTTGGTCAGTGGAGAACAGCCTGGCACCAGGGTTTGCTGGAGTGAGTATGGTACTGGGGTCCACAGTGAAGTTGGAGTCCCACTTTACTCTCCTTCCCACACATGGAAGGTATCTCTCTCCACACTGTGATGCATGGGCTTGGAGGAGGGCTGATGTGGGTATTGTGAAACTGTCCTTCTACCCTCTTCAATGCATCTTTTCTCAGTTATGTATTCCACCCAGGTGCTGTAATCTCTCACCTGAGTTCCTTAGCTCTTGTGAAGAAATTTTTGAGCTTTCATGGTTGTTCAAATTCATATTTCTGTGAGAGGATGATTACTAGAAACTCCTTTTCCACCATCTTGCTGACATCACTCCTCTAGCTCAGATTTTTAAATTGCCACTATGGTTGAACCTTTTAAATTGTTACTGTTTATTTACATTTTTTCTTTTGTGAATTGCCTCTGACATCTTTTTGCCCATGTTTCTACTGTAGGGTTCAGCTGATATTTATTGATTTATAAAGAATTTTTATATATTAAAAATTTTAACATAAACTATATATTTTAATGTTGTATAAAAAAACAAAATTACAGTTTTAAACCATAGGTAAATAATAAAAACTGAGAGACTGCTATTTTCTTTTCTCATATCTACTAATATCATGGCAAGACATTTGAGGAAACATTAAAAACAATGTAGATTCATTTTCAGGAATGATATGAAGTTGAGTAAACTTCCTGCCCTTAAAGAGAAATTTGAACCTATTTCAAAAGTAGAAAATAAGATTTTAGACAACAAAGTGATCCATTTTTACAGAAATGCTAAGGATATTGAGGTAAAAAAGAGAAGAGATTGTAGAACCAATGGAAAATATATAGTGTATATTTGACTTCAGTTACATGTGACCCAGTAATCCAATAAAATCATCTAAGTATCTTTATAAAAAGATTATTTTACTGATATACATCTATTTGAATTGGAGAGTTTTTTAAATAGAGCTTCCAGTTCTCTCCTATGCACTTACCTGAAATGGATGGACAAAATTAGTTTGAATAATCAGTCTGTGGCAAAGAGCAAATTTTTTTCATGCAAAAGCAACTGATGGAATAAAAATTTAACCTATAACATTGGCCTCATTTGCCTATTTCCAGCTAAATTAGTACTAAATGTCATTGTAAAGAAGAAATGAATCATATCCTCTCTTGGTCTTGAATAAGACAGAAGCAGTATGTTTTGGTGGAATAAGGTAGAAAAGTAGGGTCCTGGTGTCAGCTCTCTGAGTCCTAGGGCAAAGCACTCCCTCTAGCTAGGTTTTAGTTTCTTCTTCTATAAAAGGAGGAGATTGAATCAAATAGTTTGTGATGTTTTCTTTCCAAAATAAGCTTTTAATTTTGAAACACTTTTAGATTTATAGAAATGATGCAAAGATAATACAAAAAATTCTCATATACTTCTCATTTAGTTTCACCTATTGTTAACACTCTGTATCACCATGGTATATTTGTCATAACTAAGAAATCAACATTGATAATTGCTGTTAACTGAACTTGACACTTGATTTGGATATCGCCAGTTTTTCCCAATTTTTTTTTTTCTTTTCTGTTCAGGTTCCAATTCAGAATAGGATAGTATATTGATTGTCATGTTTCCCTAACCTCCTCTGGTCTGTAACAATTTCCTTTCCTAGATGACCATGACAGTTTTGAGTAGCACTGGTCAAGTTTTACACAGAATGTCTCTCAATTTGGGTTTTGTCATTGTTGTTCCCATATTTTACTGGAGTTATAGGTTTTGGGGAGGAAAACCACAAAGGTGCCATTATCATCACATCAAGTCTACATCAAGTGTACATGCCATCATGTGCACCCTGTCATTGATGATGGTAACCTTGATCTCCTAGCTGAGGTAGTGTTTGCCAGGTTTCTTCACTTTAAGTTTACTCCCCACCCTTCTTTCTAAACTATATTCAACTAGTCCGTGGTCTTTTTAAGCTCTAACATACCATGATTTTATTATGTTGAAGACAAATTCCCTTACCTGCACAGATCAATTTACTAGAGTTGAATCCATCACCCAGGATTGCATATTTGTGTTGGGTAACTCAGCTGAAAATTTTCTTGGGACCCATTTCACACTATATGGCTATGTGGAAATTCTCAGTTATGTTTCATAAAATGAGACTCTAACTGCTTTATGCTAACCTTTGTCAAAAGTGTATTCTACTAAAAAATTATGACATCTTAAAAATCTTAGGTTCTAATTTCTGACAACCTTTTACCAAGAGAACCCAAAACCTAAAACTTCCAGATCTTATTGGCCATGATGATGGAGGAAAGGAAATGAGCAGATTTGGGGATGTTGATGGGTGATGGGAACAGAAATGAATGTCTGTTCTTAATTAAGTCAGGAATTTAGAATTAGGTGAGTTTTTTTTTTTAAACTCTGCTATATGGCTATGTGAAGATGACATCTGGAGTTCTCTGAGAAACTTGAGTCCCTCTATATTACTCTCTCCAGGGAAACACAACTGCATAATCCTCTCCAAGAGCAGGAAAGTAGAAGATTCAATGAGTGAATGACCTACCTTTCTCCTCTTCCAAGATGGTTTTGTAACAGTTATCGTAAGGGGGGAATTAACCAGGCTTAATAATGATGGCTAACATTATTGAGCATTTAGCATGTGCCAGGCATCTTTCTAGGTACCTTATATGCACTGACTCATTTAGTACTCACAGCAACCTTATGGAGAAGATGCCACTATTATGCACATTTTATGGTGAGAATACAGAGACACAGAGATTAAATAACTTGCCCAAAGTCACACAAGTAGGTAGTAGCAGAGTTAGGATTTGAACCATAGAAGCTTGGCACCGTGGTCTCTGCTCTTTACTATCCCACCTGACAACTGCCTCCTTTTAGATAGTGTAAGCTCCAAGAGGGAAAGGTTTTTTGTAACCAGTTACGTTTGTATCCTCAGCACCTATGACAATGTCTACTACATAGTAATCAGCCAAAAAATAATTATTGCGTGAAAGGAGAAGGCTTGAAGATCCTAATCATGAATCAACCCCATTTTGATCATACATTGGTGACTCTGTCAGAACACTGTCATGGTGTCACTTCAGAAAACCCAGAACAAACTTGGTCCTTATAATATCCACCACTTCATTCTCTGTACCTCCTTATCTGATTAAATCTTATAAGGCAGCTAAGAAAACTCCATAGTTTTCTACCACTCATTTTCCGTCTTCTCTATTATATCTCCTGCCTCCCCAGCCTCATATAAGCCCTGTTCTTTAATGTTAACTGTGAATACTCAGGTAATGGAGGGGTTTTAAGATCTTAATATCTACAAGTTTGCATAAAGACAGATACCATGTATCTGTGGCTATGGCTGCATGATTCCAAATCAGAAAAGTGAGTTTCGAAGCATCAGGGGTTGTAGGCATAAATCAATGAATACATTTCTATTTTTAAAATTTAAATATATGCAGAAAAATGGTTAAGAGGAGGAGAGAGCTGTGTAGGTCTATTTCTTACTCTCCATAGTCACCAGTTTTATTTGGGTCTTTTTAAAAGAACCTGGATACTGTTACCGATAAGTACTCAAACCAGAAAAGAAGGTAAGAAACTATTTAGGAATCTGAGAGACTTCATCATCGATAATGAAGAAGTGACAGGCAGTGACTTGGACCACAGTGAAAGGGAGAATTAGTTGAGCAGAAAATGAAGTAAAATGGGAAAGAAAAAGAAAATTTTAAAGAAGAATCAAAAGTGCTGATTCTTGACTGAATTGGTATTATTTTTGAATTGATACTTTTGCTACATTATTCATTAAGCTGTTTTTTTTAAAAATTTATCCCATCATTTTGCTGCTTATTCCTCCTGACTCCACAAAGCAAATAATAATACAAAAATAAATAAGATTTGAGTTATGGAGAGCACTTATTGGTGCTGTGACTTGAGATGAAACCACTAAATAATTGTGTCTGTCTGATAAGGAATACACAGATGGGCCCGTTATGCAACTGCAAATGGAGATCATATATTAAACCTGTGATAAGGTACCCAAATAGACATGTTATTTATAAATATTGCTGTAGCCTTGGAATAGAAAATATAAAATACATAGTAAATGAAAGTTTAAGATAATATAATATAGAACTGGGATATTAAAATGATTTATTACTTTGATAGAATCTTTTCTAGCCTGGGTATTGGATAAAACTGAGATCATACTAAGGCAAAAAGAAAGCATGCTACAGTAGAGAATAATTCATTTCACTTAGGAGAGGAAAAGCAGGTATTCCAACATGTGGAGCAACAAGAAAGGTGTGCTCATTGCCTCTGCTGTACCATCTCAATCTTTTATTAAATGGCATTTAATTCATCATGGCAGACTTGCAAAATATGTTATGTAAAACTGTTCACGTTAAACTTCTTTTTACCTTCTTTCTTTTTTTAATTAGCAATTTTTTTCTTTCTAAGGAAATTTTACCTTGGCACAAACAGGCACAACGTGGCACAACAGCTTTTTAGCCTTTCAAAAATGTTTGAAAGGGATCTCAAAGCCATATTGACTATATTCAAATTGCTTTGAAAAGGAACATTTAAGTATGTTTTATTTATGTTCATGATGTAGTACAAGCATAGATAATATTGTTTATAGAAAATATATATGTATAACCCTAGGAAAAGAAAGAGAAAACTTGAATGAAACTGCTGAGGCAATAGTAAGATACCATAAATAAAGAGGCATTACTTCCTTTATTCTTGAAAAATGTTTCTCTGAAAACTAATAGTTTTCAATCCTGCATGCAATCTGGTTATTACCAGGCTAAAACTCAGATCTGAAGGTAATTTATCAAAGGACTATAGTTCACTCATATACCAATTTGATATTTAATGTAATAAAAATGAGATTTATTTTAAGATGGAAAGATAACCTGGTTTCTGTAATGTTAGCAGTCACAGCATTTAATTTATGTAGCTTTTATTTTTGCAGTGATAGTCCTTATTGCAGAAGCATCTTGTCTCACATTATGGCCACTGATGTATCGGTCTGGTGAGATTGCTTCCCATAGGAGTTAAGTTGAAAGCCTGAAGTCGTCAGGGGTCACCATCTGAGTAATGTACCTGGTATATTTTTCAGGAAGGGGACAGTCTAACACACAAGTAGATCTGTAGCTTTGACAAGCTTTGGAAGTAAAGTACAAAAGGCAGCGAAGTCCCTAGCCTGAAGGAACATGAAGCAAGATATGTAAGGGAACTGATGGGAGAAAAATACTGACAGAAAGGGAAAATAAATTATCTTGAAAAATATCACATGCTTTTGTGTTGACATGATTTGAAACGTGATATCATCCATAATACTCAGGACTTTGTGAAATAGATATTAAACTTTCTAAGTAGATTTATTATAATTAGAAAATAATAACAAAAATTCTTGCAACAAATACATATAACATCCTTAGCTGAACATGCATGCATTTTAAGGTGCAAAATTTAATTACTTGAAAGCAAAGTTATATTTGCCTTTAAAATCTTGTAATTTTGAGGTTCACTTATATATTTATTAGCAAAACCTATTTACTCTGTTATTAAATGAATTCAAATAAGAGAGTGGACACAAAACATCAAAAGATGCAGAATAACATGAGAAGCAGTCCTATCTCCTGACACTAGCACTAGAAAGATATTCCAATAAATTTAAATACCTAAAAGGAATTCTTCCCAACACCTAAATTTTCCTTATTCAGATGTTTTGAGGATAATTTTTTAGGGCACTCAATTTCAAACCATAGTCTTTAGAGCTTTTGGACCCCCAATCTGTTTCAATCAAATGAGTTCTGTTTTATGTTTCATGTATTTTGTGATTATTCATATTTAATTGTTGGATGGTTCTTTTGCTTAAAAATGTTTTGAAAAGCTCTATTTTAGACAGAAAACAGCAATAAAACAGATAGAATAAAACAATGCAACTATCCATTCAGTTTAACAAAGGTTTGTTAAGCACCTAATATTTTAAAAATTATATAATAATACATGAATACATTATCATTGTAAAAGATTCTAACAATACTATGAAAATGTCAGAGTATCCTTTCAGTTCCCGCAGCTCCCCACTTTAAAGATCAACAGTTTGGTATGCATCCTTTTAGTTCTCTTTCTATACATTTACACACACGCACACACACACACACACATTTTCTACTTAAACAGGATCATGGGATATGCATTATTCTATACTTTTTCAATACAGATCTTAGTACTCTTTTCACATCAGTATGTATAGGTCATCCAGTGTGTGCTGATAAATGTTTAAGAACAAGCTCTCTGGGCCAAAAAGCCCTGATTTGCAGCATTTGCTGATTCCTGGAGTGTAAATACATGCACCATGGCTGATTTCAACTGCCAACATGAAGTCACTGGAGGTGGAATTGGGAAGAGATGCACACAGTTGGCTCTTGTAAACCAGTGTAAGGCAGCTCTAGTATGTATCACTAGATCAGTTCTTTTTCTCTCTCTTTTTGGCTTTTTATTTTTAAATAATTTTAGACTTACAAAAAGTTGCAAATGTAGCACAGAATTCCTATATTTCTGTCACTGAGCTTCTCCCAATGTTAACATCTTGCATAACTATAGTACAATCACTAAAACTAAAAAATTAACATTGATATGATGCTAAACTTAGAGTTTAATTCAGATTTCTCCAGTTTTTTCACTGTCTTTCTGTTCCTGGATCCCATATTGCCCTTATTTGTCCTGTCTTCTCAATTTCCTTCAATCTGACTATTTCTCAGTATCGGTCTTGATTCTTACATAGGATTTCATAGCATGGGTGTACTAGTCTCCCATAGATGGATATATTGGTTGTTCTGACTCCTATTTTTTACAACATTAACAAAGTCAATATATTAGAAATGCTGTAGTAAATGTCCTTGTACATGCCCCTTTATGCACATATGTGATTATTTCTTTACTACAGACTCCTAAACGCAGAATTTCTTGGTGAAAGAACATTTCCAATTTAAATTGTAATAGATATCAAAATTGCCTACCAAAGTCACTTTACCACTTTATACTCCTATCAGCAGTGTATAAATGGAGTACTGCCTGACTACCAAGCACTGAGTTAGGTACCATGGACATAAAAATGAAGAAGGTATGATTCCTGCCTTTTGCGTGCTTAATAATGATGAGGTAGACATGTATACAGATATCTTCATTATAGTATAGTAGATTCTATGATAGGGTGCTAAAATATAAACATCATATCTCTTTATGAAATGTTCTAGATAGTCGAGATCATCACTGTTCAATAGAAATATAATGCAAACCACATATGTAATTTAAAATTTTATAGTGGCCATATTTGAAAAGTAAAAAGAAACAGGTGAAACTAATTTAAATAAAAAAATATTTAATCTAATATATCCAATATATTATTTCAATGTGCAATCAATATAAAATTATTAATGTGATATTTTATATTCTCTCATACTAAATCTTCAACTATGACTAGCCACATTTCAAGTGCACAATAGACACATGTGATGACTGGCTACCACATTGGACAACACAGGCCTAAGTCATTCAGCATGTATTTCCGACATCTACTTCTGAAGGATTCCTGTGGTCTGTTTTTTATAAGTGAATATTTGCCTTTGAAGGGGGGTAGAATAGGGAAGAATTATCAATTATAAATATTACTAGAGACCACCAGTCTTACTTAAGAGAAAAAAAATATCCAACATCCTAACAGAATTCAGAGAGATAACTACGGAGAGACTTGGAGGTTTCTATAGAAATTTATAAGTTAAAAAAGGAGCTTCTGTTCATGGAGTCACCCTGACTTGAGATCCAAGGTGCTTGATTGAGTTTGGCAATTGGGGACAGCAAGATAATCCATTTGTTACCTTAACTTTGTGATGAATTTATAATTTCAAAGTATAGCTCTTTGCAATTGGATAAAACATGAAAGATAATAATTATAAAATGTACAGGGCTTAGCACCAGGGGACATTTGTTAAAGGAGCATTAGGGACTGCCATTCTTAATCAGCTGAGAAGACATTACTCCTGGAATATCTGATTAGGCATACATATTCTGTCTAGCCATTGAATTTCAGTGAAATTCAAATAATGGGATTGGTACTCCCTGGGAGATCTGAGTAGTATCCATTTCTATTCATTGAGTATGTATACTTTTATATATGTCTTTAGGAACAATAACTTTGACCTTGCTTGGGGTCAGGAATACTTATATTACATCTACTTTAACCAGCAGTGCTCATTTGGAGGTAGTGTTATTACTTTCTATTCACTTGTTTGTTGGTGACCAGTTTGTGAATTTGGTTAGATCACTGAGGTAACAGGATTATGGGCCCAGTTCTTTTGTGTATGAGTTTTCCTACCACTCATTGTCTTCCTGATTGAGCTTCCACTAAGCTCCTTAGTGTTCCTCACAGACTCAAGAGAAAGTTCAGGGCTTTTGTAATTTCTGTCTCATCTGCCTGAAAGGTTCTGTCACCAGATATTCACAATGACTCTACCTCATGCTGATCTTGGTTCAAGTATCACTTCCTCCAAGAGGCCTTCTCTGACGACTCTTACCTATTTTTTTCTTCATAGTACTTATAACTACCTGACATTATCATCTTATTTGTTTCTTTGTTTCCATAAGTTATATTCTATTTTATATTTTATATCGTATATTTTTTTCTTTGCCTGTCTTAACCCACCACCCTCCCATATAAGTTCTGGGAGAGTAGAGATTTTTCTATTGTGTTCAGTGTTATAAACTTAGAAAAACTTTTTGCCTGGCACAAAGCAGACACTCAGAAATATTTGTTGAATCAATATATGAATATAACTTAACATCATTGCCCTGCTTTCATCACTAGTTATACCCTTAATTCTAGCCAGTTGGCTCATAATGTCTATACTTGGGTTTGAGAGACTTGCCTGAAGAGTGTGGATCTAAACACAGCATAGATCTGGATGATAATCCACTAGAAGCTAAGAATGCCATATCTTCATCCTGTATCCAAGGCTGACATGCAGCCAGCATGTGCTGGACGGATTATATTTGCTTTTTATGTCTGATATCCACTTTGGTTGGCCAGTACCTATGCTGTCCTGGCTGTTAAATATTTTTAATATTACTTTTGCCTGTATCCCCAACATTCCCAGTATGTCCAGCACGTGCTTTGAAAATATTTGTTGAATAAATCAATAAATACATCCTCATACAAGAAGTACTACCATATCTTTCTACTGGTGTGTTGGTATATTCTAAAGGTTAACATAATTTTATTTACTGGTCTTTGTATGAACAAAATATTATTTATTACTAATAAAACTTGAACACTGAAGTTGTTTAGTGACTGCAGTCTATCCTGCACATAAATGAACGTTTTGGCTTCCTTTCACAACTCAGCATGTGGAAGTTCAGTTTGGAAGAAAGAAAAGGTCAGTAGCCTTGCCATGGTACCTGTGGTCTGTAGCAAGTAATTAACTTTCATTATATATTCATACAGGTATACATTCCAAACAGCTTGTTACCTAGGAAAGATACAGTAAATTGAAAAAATTACAAGGCTTCTTTGTACTCAAAAGAGTTTTCTACTAAATGTGTCCATGCCTCTTTATCTGTCTTGATTGGCTGGAAGAAGTCCGTTTCATTTGATGGTGAAAAATTAATCCTTGCCTTATATATTTTGAAGTCAATCTGCATTTTCTCTGATTTTCAAGTCCCCTCAGAAAACTGGCATAAGTTAAAGAATATAAAATAGCCCCCTTGGTCTTCGAAATGAGAACTGCTATGCCTTTTGTTACATATGGTCCATAAAATTTCACAAAAGTAATTAAACCAAGGGAATTAAACAGATTTTCAATATAGCTTCTACTATTCACCATATTCAAATTATTTGGGGGACAGAGTAGATCAAATTTTCTATAAAACTGATAAATACCTTTAATTGGGACAAGTATGTTAAACCAAACTTCAAGTCCTTTGACAAGGAAATCTCAAAAATGTCACAAAGTATAGCTCTTTAAACGTGCCATACCATACCTTACTCAGAACCACTAGCCTTTGAGTTGCAATTGTTTCCAATAATTGCAAGAGAAAATCATCAGGGAGCACTGGCCTTAATCCAAAGAAAAGGGTAGAAACCAATTAAATGCTTAAAAGTTTAAGGATAAATTAGCAAGTAGGTGTTAGAAATCTCTTTAGCTTCAACTAAAAGTGGATGAATAATCTTTTTTTTTTTTTTTTTTTTGAGACAGAGTCTCACTCTTGTTGCCCGGGCTAGAGTGCCGTGGCATCAGCCTAGCTCACAGCAACCTCAAACTCCTGGGCTCAAGCGATCCTCCTGCCTCAGCCTCCCAAGTAGCTGGGACTACAGGTGCCTGCCATCATGCCCAGCTAATTTTTCTATTTTTAGTAGAGACAGGACCTTGCTCTTGCTCAGGCTGGTCTTGAAATCCTGAGCTCAAGCAATCCTCCCGCCCCGGCCTCCCAGAGTGCTAGGATTACAGGCGTGAGCCACCACACCCGACCATGAATAATCTTTAAATAAGCTATCTGGCTAGCTTCTCTGTTCTTGGTCACTAATTCACATACTATATATGAGTGTTACACATACTAATTATCCCCTGTCAGTCTGCCTACAGGCACAAAGAAAGACATATCATGGCTTATGGTGGCTTATGAGCAGATTTACTTTTTTTTTTTTTTTGCCTTTTGGTAGGATTTGGTCGATGTTGAAAAATGCATTGAGAAAACAAAGTTTTTTTCCAGCTTCTGGCCTAGGCACTATTCTCTCCTAACATTCTCTCCCTTCAGTCACCTTATTCACTCTCACAACTTCACTGTTGCCTCTGTGTATACATGACTTTGCAGTCTTTTTCCAGCTGTAATATTCCTCCAGAAGTTCAAACGTCCTGTGGTTAACATCACTATCTGGATTTCCCATCAGTCCCTGGAACCCAGCATCCCCAAAGCTGTATTCATTATATTCCTCCCATCTCCTCACACTGCCTCAACTCACACGTTCAACCAGTCATCATTCAATGAAACACATCCAGCACCAACTATTTGTAGCAAGTGATGGGATAAATGAAGAATTCCCTAACTCTATTAATGGTTTCACCATTGTTTAAGTTACTCAGGCTCAAAACCTTAACCATGGCCGGGCACGGTGGCTCACGCCTGCAATCCTAGCACTCTGGGAGGCTGAGGCGGGAGGATCATTTGAGCTCAGGAGTTCGAGACCAGTCTGAGCAAGAGTGAGACCCCGTCTCTACTAAAAAATAGAAATAAATTTGGCCAGGCAACTTAAAATATAAAAACTTAGCCGGGCTTAATGGCACACACCTGTAGTCTCAGCTACTCCGAAGGCCGAGGCAGGAGGATCGCTTGAGCCCAGGAGTTTGAGGTTGCTATGAGCTAAGGTGACGCCACGGCACTCTAGCCCGGGC
>CAUYPO010016106.1:0-13054 GCA_963574435.1 Cheirogaleus major
TGTGTGTGTGTGTGTGTGTGTGTGGTTCTGGAACAACAGCCCCCTTCCATTGGATAAAAATAACCAAAAGAGGTGTCGGGGAGATTGCCATAGAGATGTCTGGAGAAGGAGGAACATGAGGAAGAGGCACAGACCTGAGGACGGGGAGGCTGGTTAGGATTTGGGGGCGTGCTGGCAGGATGATGGCCACTGCTGCTGGTTTACAGAGGATCCAACAGCTTACCCATGAGAGGATGGCTGCAGGGCGGCTGCAGTGTCTTTGCCCAGGGTGAAGCAGTGAGGTATCCACCGGACTGTCTGCAGAACTGATCTGAGGAATTGGTGGTGGCTGCACAGCCTCCGAACCTCATTCTCCAGCCCTCCTGGGATCCTCGGAGTCACCTAATAAGCTTTAGTAAATTCTTTCCTTTCCTACTGCATGGGCCAGAATCGGTCTCTGTTGTTATTTGCCATTGAGAACCCCGATTGACACATGCTAGCTCATTTTCTCCCAAATTCACGTCCATAAATGCCACATGGAAATGATTCCTGTGAGCCTGGGAACAATAAATTACACCAATGCAATGGAACCAGGCTGCTGTTTAGCAAAAGAGAATAACATAAAAATGTGTTTTTGTTTCCTCCTTCCATAACACATATTAAACAACCCCGTCTTACATTACTTCTAAGCCTCAGAGACCTAAAAACCACGAGTAAGCACACGAGGGCTTGTGAGTTAATTATAACAGCCCTTGCTAAGTTCAGCTTGCGGTTTTCCTCTTATAATGAAATGTCAAGAATGGGGGAGGTAAGCTCTGTCGTGTGTTGCTGCCGATGTTTTTAACCAGGGATCTAAGGCAGTTTGATATTTTTGGCTTCATAATTCTCATTTCCAGTCCCGATTTGGAAATAAAGGAAGATTGAAGTCCAAAGAAAAAGAGTTTCTTAGCTACAAAATAGTCTGGTGTTCCAAGGTAAAGAATTGAATTCCTGAGGTCCCTCTTCTCCCCATTCTTTTGAGTTTGCTCTTTCCGTGTAGCAAACCATACTTTTCTGTTGCTCTTTTTCTCCCTTCCTGACTTAGTACTGTAGGCTAACTTCTGCTTCAATTTATCCCAGCATTTGTTTGGTGGCTTTTGACATTTTATTTCCTCTTGGCACCTCTCTTGTACAATGAGACTTCAACTTCAGGATTTGGTGCCAGAAAGAAATCAAGGTGTCACCACATTGCTCTTTGATGCCCAAGGAAAGGACAGCTATATTTCCTATCTTCCTTACACCCCACTGTAGAATCCAACAGAGAAGGAGTTCCCATGGCTGAGGAAGGAGGCTTGGGGACTGTGCTCCTCATCCAGCTTTGAAATTTCAAAATGCAAGAGAGAGAGGTCAAAAGTGCATGATGGTATTATTTTTCCCTCTATGAACTAAGGACACTCTTCAGCAAGGGTTGGAAATTCCTAACAGTAAAAACTGCTAATGTTGCTTTCTGTCCCCAAGGACTAGAACCCAGGTTTATCCCACTATATCAGATATCCCGTCTCTAAAAGTGACAGAATGTGAATTTTGTCCCAGCCTGAGTTTGATCCATGTGACCCCAGTACCAGACCCAGGGTGACCTCCAAGTTCTTCTGAACTTCTAGATCCTGAGCAGCCCTCTGCAATTGAGGAAGGAAGAGTCAAGGGGAAGTTGTTGAAGGCGAGAGATATTTTCAGCACAGCTCCCTGCAAACTGTGTGGGAGGACAAACTAGGGGTCCTCACCCTCTCATTCCCTACTGAATTAATCAGCCTCCTGGACGCTTTGCGTTACCTACAGGTAATGGCCCAGCACAGAGTAGGTGTGCCGTGGATGATGATGGATAAATAGATCACCAAGTTATTTGCAATATCAGTCTAGGCTCAAATTCCTAAGAAGGCATGGTATTTAGTAGCATCTGCGCAAATTTATCTTTCCACAAGGAACTTGGCCTCCAAACCTCGGGTGTGTATAGAGAATGCAACTTCCACACAGGCCAATGGGAGGCATTGGTGGGCGTGGTCTATCCCACCTCTATGAGATAACACCTCTCCTTTGTATAACACTTGACACTCTCCAAAGTGCTTTTTCTTACTTTATCCCATTTGAGTCTCAAAACCAGAAAGGAGGGCAAATTCTTTCCCAGTTTTACCAGTGAGGAAACTAGGGCTCTGCTATGGGCTGAATCGTGTCCTCCCCAAATCCATATGTTGCAACCCCAACCCCCAATACCTCGAAATGTGACTGTATGCGGAGATGGGGCCTTTAAATAAGTCATTGAATTAAAATGGGGTCAGTGAGGGTGGGCTGCAATCCAATCCTACTGGTGTCCTCATAAGAAGAGGGGACTATGACATAGACACTCACGAGGAGGGACGAGACCATGTGAGCACAGCAGGAAAGTGGCCATCTGCAAGCCAAGGAAAAAGGCCTCGGGAGAAACCAGACCTGCTGACACCTTGATCTTGGACTTGTGGCCTCCAGCACTGTAAGAAAATAAATTCCTGTCTTTTAAACTACCCAGTCTATGGTATTTTGTTATGGCAGCTCTAGCAAACCAATATAGGTTCCAAGAGGTTAAGTAGCTTACCTGAGTGAACTTTTGTCCACATGCCCCAGTTTTAAAATTCTTTATCAAATAAAACAATTTGCTTAGGAGGCGGAAAGCAAACGCTGCCTCACATCTGCTCCTGCGTAGTTGGTGATTGACTTACTTCCACACCGTTTAATTGCCCGAGGTTTATATAAACACAGATGAGAATTATAATCCTCCTTTAATTTCAGGCAACTTTGATGCAATTAGTATTTACCTAGGCAGCCCTGGCAAATAATTCAGGGTCCCCAGTGTCTGCTCCCTACCCTTCACCCCCAGGAAAGTGAAAATATCCCTCCCTATCTGTCATTCTTTGTCCAGTATTCACCTGAGCCATTTGAGCAACACACAGAGAATGGCAAAGATTCTGAGAAAAATTGGACTTCTTGGGGTAGATCTAATTGCAATTCAAACAGCCCTTTGACACTGACTTATTTTCTTTGGGGATAACCACCCCTCCCCACCCAAGCCAGAGCTGCTCTGTTCACCCACCAGAGGCCAACTTCTTCCTCCCACTGTGTGTCCCCGCCTCCCCCTGACCCGCCCAGAGTCTGAGGTTGCAGCGGGGCTGTCTTGCTTTGCATTCTGACACAGAACCGAAACTTGGGCGTGAGCGATATTTTGCATCATGAGCCCATTTCCCCTTTTCCTGCCTGCCTCGGAAGGAGAGGCTGGCTGTGTCCAACCTGGTACTGACCTCTCAGGGAAATTTCTCGAAGCAGAGAGAACAAGAGTCCCTCAGTCATGAAGACGGCTCAGGCCTGGGTGGCTGAGGAGCAAAGCTGTACTCTGGGCAGAACACTCTCCCTGCTGAAAGAGCTGGCAGTGGTGGGGCAGGGAGGGGGCAGGAGGTCACGGCTGACTTTCCCAGCAGGCAGAGATCAGGCACTACCTGGTTAAAATAGTAACTGCTGGAAGTGACAATGACATAATCCAAATGTGCAGTCGCCGAAGTGGTCACATTCCACGTTCTCTAGTCAGGCCCCGCCTAAGGACTACCCTAGATGATGACTTTGCACCCTGCCCAGCTCCAGGACCAGAATTTGAGTTTCTGCTCATTATTTTCAATAATATGTATGAACTTAGATTTGTTAAAAAATATGCCTTCATTATTGCCATCTTTGTAGTTTTCAGGATGATCATTAGGTCTTTATCAATACACAAACAATTGGTGACAGTTCCAATTGTGCCAGCAAAAGCCACCTTCAAATCTGTCATCTTCGTGCTGTGCGGAGAGGCTGGTGCCCCACCCGCACCGTGCCCTGGTGGCTTGGAAGATGTGTGAATCTTGTGTATATCAGACTGTAAGTGACACGAGCCTCCTCTCCGTCCTAGAGACCTTTGAAGTAAGGCAAATTTAAGTCTGCTGGCCAAGCAAGTGTCATAATAAAATGAAATATGGGGACCCTGGCATGGGCGGTGATCACTCACCTTAACAGTCCCCAAAGGAGGACTCAGCTCTCAGCACGACAGAATTCTTAATCAGAAAAGTCATATTTTTCACTCACCATTAAAAGCAAGTCTGCACATTTCTAGATACGCCCTGGTATTATTATTATCAAAGCTCCAGAAATGTCCCCAGCTACACAGCAAATGTTCTGCTACACCAAATGGAAATGACACAGTGAGAAAAATTCCCTCTCAAGCCAGAAATGCATCTAGCACAGGAGAGGCCGAACCGCAGAGAAAAGCGTTGAGGAGGGAGGAGAGTCCCCAGGGGGAGGAAGCCAGGCCCCACACTGAGTGGGCTGCCGGACACCCCAGGGCGAAGGACGAGGTGGGGGCTGTGGGGGCGCCAGGGACAGAGTTGGTCCCTAGGTCTGCAAAGCCAGTGAAGTGTGGGCTGTAGGAAGAGGAAGAAGGGCAGGGGGTGGTTTAAATGGGAGCGAGTGATGATCAGGGAAGTCACAGGGGCTTGCAGCCTGGCAGAAGGAAGCAGCTGGAAGCTCCAAAGGTGAGCTCTTCCCAGCTCGCTCTCCACTTGGACACTACTGGCACTGGTTCAAAGCCCTGCGCACACCCTGGGACAAAGAGAGCAGTGTGTGGCTCCTGCCCGCCCACCTTTCAACTCTCCAAAGCCTGGGCTCCGCCTCGCAGCCCCTGACGGTGGGCAGCTCCTCTCACTCTGCGTCCTTTGAGTCCTTTGATTCATGGACCCCCCGTGTCCAGTAGCCCTTTCTAAGGAAGCAAGAGAGGCTGAAGCGCCCAGCTCCTGGCTTGCAGGGTAGGTAGAGTTTCTTTAAAGAAGGAAATGATTGCCTTGACTTAATTTGGAAGCCCTGGAACTAGGAGAAAGCTAGGGTTTCTCTCCCACTTTCTTCCCAAAGGCAAGAAAGAGATCCTTTACCAGAAAGCCCCGCTGCCAGGCGGAGCATTTGGCCACTGTGGCAACTGCTTGCAGAGGGGCTAAGTGGATGGAAAAGGCTTTGCCAACATGTCGACTGACACCCAAGGCCAGTGGCTCATCAGTGAGAAAATCATAGCTATGTCAGAAGAGGAACCCTGAATAGCCCCTGATGCATGGCGGCTTAGGGGACAGGGAGGAGGAGGAGGATCCTAACGCAGGACAGTTCCTTCCACAGGTACCACCTCAGAACCCAGCTCCCTGTCATCCCCACAAGGGTGTCATCCTGTCTCTGCACACGGATCCCTTCTAGGCCACAGGCCCCACTCCCACGCCAGCAGGTCCTGCTGCAGTCTTCAATCAGCATCTGCCCCGTGGGAGCAGAAGGGGAGACTTGGTTCTTAAACCAAGGGCCTCAGCATTAGCTACCTTTGGTTTGTCTCCAGAAATCAGAACAATTGTTTAGATGATTATAGATGATGGATGGAGTAGTTTCATCATACTTAGCAAATTCTATTGACTATAGTAAAATTCTAAATCATATAGCAAAGCCTGCTGGATTTCTGTTTCATGTGGTAGTAACATGACATTAAAGCAGCTCTTTTTCCAAGAGGACACTTCCTCTCTGTTTATAAGACTGCTTGATCAATCCCATCCTGAACTCTATCCAGATAGGATATCACTGAGCCAGCTCAAACTCAGAACCTTATTTTTTTAAAAATGAAAAATAAGAGCCTATGGTAAGACCATCCAAATTTAGTCCAAACTAGCCTCCCAAATTTTGAAGTGCTTTGCAACTATGTTTAATATCAAAAAAGGGGAAAAGATTTCTGAGATTAAGAAGTTAAAACTGTAGATGGCAGTAGTATTCTTTGCCCTTTTTGGAGTGGGCAGGTTGGGAAGCAGATGTGGCCAATGCGTGGCAGGGAGATGGCGTCACGGCACTCGGGGCACATCCTCTCTAATAAGCGCTCTGCAAAGCGCCTGCAAGAATGTCGCCCTTTCTTCCGAATGTCCAGCTCTGAAAGGCTTGGAAATAAAATTTTCAAAGGTTGGAAAACTTTTGATATTTTCTGAATCAGGGGTTTGGACGATAATAAAATCACGCTCTTATGGTCTGCTAGATGATGCCAGAGCCTGCCACCCAGGGTCACAAACTCTCCTGGGGGCTGAGTATCTGTCTTTCACCTGACACTGGAAAGAGAGGGACTAACAAAAGCTCAGGTTACAGGAGCGATCACTCAGGATCCTGCAGACAAGACCGGAGGATGAGAAGACAAGGGAGATGTTCCCAGAACCAGATTGCGAAGATTGGCTGGTTTCATAATGTTCCTCTGCCATCTAGTGGCATTCAGAGCCTAAACTTAACTCTCAGAGTAGGAGCTCTTATGTCAGAGAGGAGTGATTTGCAAGACTTTGATACATTATCTTTATCTTTTTCACTTGAGCACACTTTAACTAGTGAGGGGCTCATCAGAGAGAAGAGTGTCAACAGGAACTGGCTTTGCGTCCGTGCTGGTGTATACGTTGGATGATGACCCCAAACCGCTTTACCGTGAACACATTGCCTGATGATCTGTGACAGGCGACAGCTTGTTCCTTCATAGTAACGTGATCCATGGCACCAAAATCGCACATACACACGTAAGAAAAACGCATGCCATCTTCATCACTGGAGACAAGCGGTTCCGCATGACTGTGCCTTTCCTATTTATACCGCTTTTGGAATTCTCGTTTAAGGCTGAGGCCAAGTCTTTCATTACGTCACACCGCTTGCGTGACTCCAGTCTTCTGCCTAGTGTCTGTGACCTTGCACTGTCCTCGAGCCTCAAAGGGCCATGTCCAGTTCTGGGGTTCTGAACTCTTTGCCATTGCAATAATAGCTGGCATGGACCCAGTGTTCACACTGTGTGATTGGATACGTAATGTGTTTAATGCTCATTGTCCTATTTGAATATCACCACGCTACTATGAGGAAGGAACCTACCCACACCATCATTTTGCATATAAAGAAAATAAGGCACCAAAAAGTCAAGCCATTTGATAATGCGGTGGAGCCAGGACTCAAACCAGGCAGTCTGATTGCAGAATGTTCACGCCTAGCCATTTTGCCACTGCTTCCTTCAGTGCATATTGTACCCCCCGACACTGGAATTTTTGATGGCACAAAACTTCTCATCTAATTTTTCAGGCAATCAACTTACTTGATTAATAATTCAAGCTTGTCAACACACATACATATAGTCTCCTATCATCATAGAAAACTACCGGCCTTGTTCCAGGAGGTGGCTGTCATAGCCGCATTGCCCATGCCATTGTGGCAAAGACTTCTCCGCACAGAGGCAGAGGCCTGGGCTGAACTGCACGTGTGAAGGGCTCATGGGGCACATTTCAGACTAGCTAATCTTGGTGAAGGTTTCCCAGAACCATTCCAGAGAAAGAACTTGTCATTGGGAGATGGCGTAATAGGAGTGAATATGAGTCCAGATACAAGGTCGAACGCTGAGCCCTTGTATGTGATCGAATGAAGTATAAACCTACCTTCATTAAATAAATAAAAATCATTCTTTTGATAAAACTTCCCAAAATAGAAATAAATGTTGACATTTAACATCTTAAGCTGAATGTGACATTAGAAGAATTGTAATCTTATTTACAAATTTTCAAGTGAGCGTCGTCTTTTAATGATTTGATTTGAGTGAAATCAGTTTCATGGCTCCTGTTTTTTGGGCTAGAGTGCCGTGGCGTCAGCTTAGCTCACAGCAACCTCAAACTCCTGGGCTCAAGCGATCCTTCTGCCTCAGCCTCCCGAGTAGCTGGGACAACAGGCATGTGCCACCATGCCCGGCTAATTTATATATATATATATATATATATATATTTTTTTTTTTTTAGTTAGCCAATTAATTTCTTTCTATTTATAGTAGAGATGGGGTCTTGCTCTTGCTCAGGCTGGTCTTGAACTCCTGACCTCGAGCAATCCACCTGCCTTGGCCTCCCAGAGTGCTAGGATTACAGGCGTGAGTCACCGCACCCGGCCCATGGCTCCTGTTTTTTAAAGCCACTTGAGGTTTCAATGCTAAGTGTTGCTAACTCGTGTCGCTAACTTCATAAGTCATTTTACATTCGTTTTCATTTAGAGAAAGTACACTTGGCTGAGAATAGAGTGAGGGCAATGGTCAAAATTAATAATATTAAGTTCTAGTAAAACTTGTACTCGTGCCAGTTGATGTTGTTTAAATTTTTTTTTCAATTTTTCTTTTTAACGATTAGGTACAGGCAGTACTTGATTGCACCCCTAATGATTAATGCTATAGATACCTACTTAAATATCTGTACCGTCTATGCATTTGATACAGGTCAATTAATTGGATTAGAATACGAAATGTCAATGAGCCAACAACTATACTTGGCCTTGACATCTTGGGTCTAAATGGGCAGTGTCTTTATTTTACAATATGTAATGGCATTTTAAAATGGTAAACTATAATCCTTTTCCTACTCTACGAACACTGAAGCTCAGAGAGCTTTTACATTGCCTCTTGGCAAATCAGTGGACCAAAGCAGTTAATGAAAAAACCTTTTATATATCATTGTTTTTAACAAAATGTCTGCCAAGGGAACACTTCAGTACACGAAAGAAAATTTCTAAAAATATAAAAATATATTTATAAGCTATATTTAAAAATATAACGGAAGCAGTCCTTAAGACAGTGTTGCTTTCTACTACATATTAATATGTGATGTCAAAGCGCTGCTGCTTTTGAGCTAAAATGTGGCCCAGTATCAAAGGCAGTCCACTATCTGGACAGTTTTTGTCTTTGCTTGAAGCTGACATCTATGCTCATATCCTGCTCGCTAAAAAACTGGCAAAGAACAAAAAGCTTTCCTAGAGACTAACGCTCTGGCAAGAAATACATGCCATTTTTGTATTAATAATTCAGGCAAGTATATTCTTTTTCAATGGCCTGCAGAGTAAATTATATCATGGGCTGCACAAATTAATTAGAACTACCCAGGGAAAATATGACTACTACAGAGATGTATTATGATATTGTTTAGGTGCCTGTATTAATTTTTCTTTGGCACTACGTGTAATTTGCTGTTGCAACTGCTTAGGCAAATAGCGGTTCAAAGCACACTGAATAATTCATAACTCATTCACTTATTCAGTGCACGGTGACTGTGCATTCTCTTTGTGCCTGACACCGTGTTAGGGCTGAGGACCCTGGTGATGAGGAATTTGGTGTGTTGGCTGACAGCATAAACCCAAGAGTCAGGTAAGTCAGATAACCTGAGTTTGAATTCTAGCTAGCTGCTTACTAGTGGGGTGACCTCAAGCACATTGCTTAACCTTACCCAGCTTGTCTCTAAAATGTTGTGTGTGAGTGTGTGTGTAAGAATCAAATGAATTAACAAAAGTCATCTAAAACGGTACCTGATTTATCTTAAGCGTCTGCCATTTTCAACACTATAGCTGTGCATTAATACAGCTGGAGATGAGGCATTGTCTCCGCCCTTAGGCAAGTCATCAGAAGACACAGGTTAAGTGTGAAACTGCTCCCAGTCTATTGTCAGGGAGGCATTCGTTTGCTAGGTTGTTATACTTACTGATTTACAAATAATTTACCTGTTCAAGTCCATGATCAATACCACCAAAACTCTGACCTCACGTGAGTCTCATAGAGGAGCCCTCGAGCCCTGTTGTAATGCGTGTGACAGATTGGCTGTATTTTGCCCGGCTGATATTTGTCTTCTCAGAATGGCCTCAGGTGCCACTTGTTCTATGCTACTCTACTCTGTGCCATTTCTTTGAGTTACAACAATTGCCAACCACCACAATTTCTTTCAACAGGTCTCTATTGAACTCACTTCTATCTGGAATAATCTGGACTCTCACCATTTTTCTCCAGGGTCCTTGAGAAAACCATGAGGCTGAAGGATGCTTTGTGATGGATTGTCAGAGGAGATTGTATTTGTTAACCAGGCCCACTGGAGTCTCTTATGCTAGGTGGGTCCCTGCAACCCAGGCCCATGTCACTTTGGTGTCATCTTGTTTGTTGCCTTATTTACTTTCTGTCCTCATTTTCCTCATCCCTTGCTCACCTACGTGCCACTGCATTTGTAGAAAAACAGTGGATGTGTAGAGCTCGTGATTTCTCGGTCCATCCACTAGCAACTGGCAGCAAGACAAAGAAGCCCTCCACTGAACGTGGAATGGTGGAATGACAATTAGTTCGTCCATTCAATGTAGAAGAAACAAATTCCCCTTTAGGGAAAAATATTTCAGAATAGTTTCCCAAACTATTTAAAAGTTGCCCTGGCCTGAAGTATTAATACAACGAGCAGATTGTCAACATCCTAATGGATGGGACCCCTACGTGAGGCCTTCTATTGAAGCAGCTTTTCTGGCAAAGCCAGGACTCAGTTTATTGTGTGCAACACTCAAAGCTGTTCACAGCCTGACTGCTAATGAGATAACTTCCTAAGGTGCTTTCCATTCCTACGGGTCTTACCATTTCTTACTGAACATGATAAGGGTCGGCAATGGCCAAATAGATGCCATCTTTCTGTGCCAAGAATGCGATCCAGATCAAGTTCCTGCTGTTCCCTCCACACGGTCCACATTACCCCCTCTGCGACAACTGCATCACCCCGAGCAGAAGGCGTGGAGATTTCTTCCATCTGGGCTTCCCCCTCTCCTTTTCCTTCCATATGTTTACTTTCCAGCTATCTGTGAAGGCCCTTCCCAGATGCTGTCTTTTCCAGCCAAAACCCCACCTCCATCAGTGCTGTCTCAGGGCATGGGTCTCTTCCCACCTGTTCCAAGTCATGTACTTGTCTTATCTCCCATATTGCCTTGCAAATAATGATGTTGGGTGAGTTTGTCAATTAATGGGATGAGAAGACACAATCTTTTACATTTTTTAAAATCAAGCTTTTACATGTCAAGCAGCAAACTCTTGTCTTTGTGCCTTTTCAGAAGGTTGTACAATGCTCTTCTCGCTCAGCGTCAGTAGCGGTCTGGGCCCAATCAGGAGATAGAAACTGCACAGTAGGTTAAACTGAAGTTCAATAGAAAGAATTGTTGACTATGATAAAGCAGTGTCTATAAGGCATAAGGAAATTCTATACCATATGCAGGGCTGAGGAACAGTACCCAAGGAAGCACAAAATTGGAAGGAGTTCAGTCCACCGGATAAGTAGAGATGTTAGATGGTTTGGCCGGGCCGGGTTGGCCTGCTGGTTGCTGGGTAAGCAATAGGCTATCTTCCAGAATGCCCGCTGGGAGCAGGCAGGGGAGTCTGGACACCAGCAGGGCAGAGGCCTTCAGAGCACTTGGGCAACATGGAAACTTGCAGAGGGAATGGCTACTCTGTGTGGGACCCTCTGGGCCACACGGAGCTGTGTGTAGGCCAGGCTGGGGCTCTGGTTTCCAAGTCAAGAGGGCAATGAAAGGTTACCGCCAGGCAGAGGCTAGAAGGTTGCTGAGGGTTGGTGCTCTGGGCCCGGGGCTGGGGCAGACCCACTGGAGGTTCCCGCACACTCAAGGCTGACATCTTGCACCTGCCAGAAACCTCAGAAAGCCTCTTCCTCCTGTCACGTGCCTCTCTTGCCCTCTGCTGAGAAAGCGGAACGCCATGCCCCCTGTAATGGAGAAAGGCCTAAAGGAATTCTCCAGTTTAGTGCAGGGCTGAAGTTGAAGAGGACATCTGGAGCTCTGAGGCAATAAATCGATAGTCAACACACCTTCCATCTTCAGAACTTCCTCAACTCATTTGGTTCCAAGGACCTATGGAACCCAAGGGTGCTGCTGTGTCTTAGGTGCCCTCAGGGTCATCGGTGCCTGCAGAGCCCGGAAAAGGCTCCATGTGACTCAGCAAGTCGCTTCCTTTCGTGGGCTTTTCCCTCCTCTTAGAATGAGGGATTGGACCAGGTCAGGGTTTTCGACTTCCAGGCTACAGTGAGGTAAGAAAAACAAACACCGTATTTTGTAGAGCTAAACTCATTAAATTTAAAAGTTGAATCTTCCAACCTTTGCTTTTAGTGCTAAAACATCCTGTCTTTTATGAAAGTATGGGGATAATAAACGGGAATTCTTTTTGATCCTTGCTTAGCAAAATAGAAGTCAGCAAGTTCAGAATTGTGTTGTCTGAATTTTACTAGTCTGTGGAACGTGGAAGTCTGGTTGGTCACTCTGGAACTAGATGTTCTCTTTCGAAGGGCTCTTTCATCTCTGAGATTGGTCTACAGGGCCCGTCGGCCTTTGCTGCTTGTGATTCAACTCAAAAGCAAGCAGAAGAAAACCTAGAAAAGGTGCTTGTTTAAGCAGCACGTGAAGTCAATTTGGGTCTGTCACGGACGATTAGCCCCTGCACAATGACGGCTCACAGATACGGGACGTGTTTTACGTTATTTTGGAAACTCAGGGCAACTACTACAGCATTTTAGAAAGAGGCATAACTCATAATCCACAGTGGAAATATAATTGAATTATATAAAATACTTGATTAATCCAAAAGCAGGCAGAAAAATCTAGAAAAGAACGGAAAAAATATTTCGCATGTGTATCTTGTTGCACACAGTGGCCCAGCCTGAGAGGCAGCAATGAGGCTAAGCTCTACCAAAGCACAGGTCCTTTGAGTCAGGAGCAGTGCCTGCGTCATCTATATTGATTTGAAAGCACCACAGAACCTAAGCGAACTATCGATGGTGAAGCTTTATTAATTCTAAGGAAATGAGCGCCAAGCCCGTGGTGGGGTAGCGGGTGTGGCGATGCAACCCCTGGGCTGCTGTCTTGGCAGCGCACGACTGCTTGCGCACTAAGCAAAGGGTGCCTGGAGTTGTAAGGTCCAGACCTCCTTACCAAGGGAGGCTGCAGACACAATTCATGTGGACACCTCCCTTCTGTTGGAATTAGTAAAAATTCCAGTCCCTATAGCACTTTTTCTCTTAGGCGGGCATGGTGGCGCATGCCTGTAGTCCCAGCTACTTGGGAGGCTGAGGCAGGAGGATTGCTTGAGCCCAGGAGTTTGAGGTTGCTGTGAGCTAGGCTGATGCCATGGCACTCTAGCCCAGGCGACAGAGCGAGACTCTGTCTCCAAAAAACAAAATACAAACAA
>CAUYPO010016108.1:0-33256 GCA_963574435.1 Cheirogaleus major
GAAAAAAATTAGCCAGGCATGGTGGCACATGCCTGTAGTCCCAGCTACTCGGGAGGCTGAGGCAGGAGGATCGCTTGAGCCCAGGAGTCTGAGGTTGCTGTGAGCTAGGCTGACGCCACGGCACTCTAGCCCGGGCAACAGAGCGAGACTCTGTCTCAAAAAAAAAAAAAAAATTGGTTGGAGGAAGACAAGGAAAGGCCATTTTCCTCTTGGCAAGTGGGGCCAATTAATTTCTTTCTATTTCAACCTCTTGAGGAGGTTGCCCCCAAGCGGGCGGGAGACCTGCGGTTGGAAGCAGCCCCCACGACCTGGGGGACGCGCTCATCTGCGGTCCTGCAGGCTGAGGCCATCCGGACAGCTGTGCTGCCCTTCCCTCCCCGAGCCCTCCAGTTAGCGCCTGCAGTAAACCCTCATCGGTGGGATACACCGGGGCCGTCTGCTGTCCTGACCAAACTCGCCGCAAAGATCTACCTCGGCCTTTTTACCCGCTGCGCAGCATCCCATTCATGGCCGGCTCACAATGCAACCTCCTTTACTGAGGGACATTTGGTTTTTCCTAGCAATTTACTAAGACAAATAGCGTCAGGATGAACTTTCTTGCACCTTGTGCACGCCCGCGCGCACACATGCACGGTTCCTTCTTCACCAACCTCATCAAGCACATGACTGCTGAGTTGAGCTTTTTGTGCTTTTAAGGAACTTGCCATCGCACCACGAACATGTCACGTTGTTAGGTTCCCATGATCACTGTGAGGAAGAGGAGAGGGAGCGGAAGCTGGAGTCTGCAATGTCTGGACTTTTCCTTTATTATCTTCAGTCACTAAATATAGTTTACCTGTCAACAGGGGCTGGGGGCTCTTTGAAGCATCCTCTAAAATTAAAAAAAGGAACCAAATTTCTATGGAAGCCCCACTTGCCTCCTAATCTCTCTTGGTCACCTGGGGTGGGGGACACCTCTCTCCAAGTCAGCTCTACCTCTTAGCCTCTGCTTTCCACCATAACAGTTCACAAGAACTAGCAAAATCCTTGACATTTCCAATTCTCCTTCTTTTTTTTTTTTTTTTTTTTTTTTTTTTTGAGACAGGGTCTCACTCTGTTGCCGGGGCTAGAGTGCCGTGGCGTCAGCCTAGCTCACAGCAACCTCAAATTCCTGGGCTCAAGCAATCCTCCTGCCTCAGCCTCCTGAGTAGCTGGGACTACAGGCAGGCACCACCATGCCTGGCTAATTTTTTCTATATATTTTCAGTTGGCCAATTAATTTCTTTCTATTTTTAGTAGAGATGGGGTCTCGCTCTTGCTCAGGCTGGTTTCGAACTCCTGACCTTGAGCGATCCTCCCGCCTCGGCCTCCCAGAGTGCTAGGATTACAGGCGTGAGCCACCGCACCCGGCCCCAATTCTCCTTCTTTTGCCATTGTCTAAGGCCTGCTTTGACTAAAGCCAGAGAAAGCTGCTGCAACAGCCCTCCAGCCTGCACCCCCGACCCCGGGGTGAGATGTAGCTTCCAGGCACATGCCTGGTTTCTCAGTCCTTGTCTTTTTTTGTTTTGTTTTATTTTTTCTTTTTTTCTCAGTCCTTGTCTTGGCTCCTGGCTTTGTGGTGAATGCTCTTGCCTTCCCATGTTGCCGTTAACCTGCCAAACCACCATCTCGAAGCCATGAATTAGCACTTCTGGCTGACTTAATGCAGCATCTCTCAGAAGTATATCATATGCCCTTTCTGCTTCTGATGTCTGATTAAATAATAATCATCATCACTTTCCAAACCTCTCTGGGCTAGCTTCATAATTGAAGCCCTAGAGCTAAGCTCTAACACCGTCGAAGTCTTCAGTTAATGCCTACTATACTTCCCATCCTTGTTTTGTTGCTAATAAAACAAGCTTTTTCTTGACCTTTAAGAACATTTATTTTTTCAGGCTAGGTGTGGTAGCTCATGACAGTAATCCCAACACTTTGGGAGGCTGAGGCGGGAGAATCACTTGAGGCCAGGGGTTCAAGAGCAGCCTGGGCAACATAGTGAGCCTCCCATCTCTAAAAAGATTTTTAAAAATTAGTCAGGTGTGGCAGCACAAGCCTGTAGTCCCAACTACTCGGGAGGCTGAGACAGAAGGATTGCTTGAGCCCAGGAGTTTGAGGTTACAGTGAGCTAGGCTGACACCACTGAACTCTATCTAGCCTGAGTGACAGAGCAAGGCTGTCTCTATTTTTTAAAAATTTTCTTTAATTTTTTTGTCTTTTTCCTTTATATCCTGAGTTGTGTCATGACAAAATGCCACCAACCCCATTTTCCAACCTTTATAATAGAGATCCTCTTACTCCCACTTCCCCCTCCGTGCCCAGCACCGTGTGAAAACAGCCTGAAAATATTCTCTCCAGCCCCTTCCTGACGGGATCTCCGCCCCTTCTGCATTCTCAGCTCCACAAGGTTCCTAGTGAAACTCCAGCCCACTTTGGAAGACAGGCCACATTTGCTGATATTTTATAAACAAAACTTTCTTTTATTGGTGCTTGGTAAACTGAATGCACAAGTACTATTTATAAACTAAATGGAGAACTTAATATAACTGCCAGCATTGTTTCTAAAGGACTTTACAAACACTGCCCTGTGGGCATCAGTAAACATAATTGTTTCAAAGGCTCGATTTTATCAGAAGAAACCAAAAAACAGAAACAGTAATGATGTAAAAGTTATAAGCTCCATTTGTTTGGTTTTCTCAAACCTAATTTTGTTCTAGATCTACGTACATTAGCTATTCTTCCTCCTTCGAAAGTAGCACTTTATCTCAGCAGAGCTACCTAATTCCCATTTACTCATGAGATGTAGAGGAAAGGAGCTCAGAAGGAAAAGTTATTCAACCTGAAACAAATTTTCCTAAGTAAATAAGGCTTGAATCAGAAGAAAAGCCAGCTGGAGTACTTCCATTATTCCATTAAGAAGGTGGACTCAATATACAAGTGTTTGCTGATTTGATTAATTTTTGGGTCAATTACATTTATGGTATTCAATGATGTCTCAATCTATAATAATGTGTATGTATGTATATATGTATGTATATATATAAAGACTCTTTTAAAGGAACAGGTTCTCTAATTCCCCACATCCCACTACAGCCAACACCTTTCTGGCAGCCCTGTGAGACCCAGGATCAAGTTTCTCCTTTGGTGTGTCTCAGAGCGTGGCACATCTACCACTGGTGATATGTAAGATGACTTTATTTTTTCCTTTATATTTCATAGAAGTTAGGTGGCACATGAACAATTTTTTATTTTAATAGGTTAATATATATTTTATCATAAATTAGGAAAAAACATAACTAGCCTATCAAACTCCTGATTCATAGGCACTGTCGCTTAGGATAAGACTGAAGTATAGCTAATGGAGTCAAAGATAAATATTAAGGGAAAAATATAATAAGTGGTAAACAGAAATGGCAAAAACCATGAAGTCGCTACAAGAATGATTAAAATCGCTCAGTCGGACGGGCACGGAGACGCTTCTGGAAGGATCGCCACGATGGCCACCCAGGGAGAGCCACAGGTCCAATTCAAACTCATATTGGTTGGTGATGGTGGTACCGGAAAAACTACGTTCGTGAAGCGTCACCTAACTGGTGAATTCGAGAAGAAGTATGTAGCCACCTTAGGTGCTGAGGTCCATCCCCTCGTGTTCCACACCAACAGAGGACCCATCAGGTTCAACGTGTGGGATACAGCTGGCCAGGAGAAGTTCGGGGGGCTGAGAGACGGCTATTACATCCAAGCCCAGTGTGCCATTATAATGTTTGATGTAACATCAAGAGTTACAAGAATGTGCCTAACTGGCACAGAGATCTGGTACGAGTATGTGAAAACATCCCCATTGTGTTGTGTGGCAACAAAGTGGATATTAAGGACAGGAAAGTGAAGGCAAAATCGATTGTCTTCCACCAAAAGAAGACTCTTCAGTACTATGACATTTCTGCCAAAAGTAACTACAACTTTGAAAAGCCATTCCTCTGGCTTGCTAGAAAGCTCATTGGAGACCCTAACTTGGAGTTCGTTGCCATGCCTGCTCTTGCCCCACCAGAGGTTGTCATGGACCTGGCTTTGGCACCGCAGTATGAGCATGACTTAGAGGTGGCTCAGACAACTGCTCTCCCAGATGAGGATGATGACCTGTGAGAACGAAGCTGGAGCCCAGCGTCAGAAGTCTAGTTTTATAGGCTGTCCTGTGATGTCGGCGGTGCAGCGTGTGCCACCTTATTATCTAGCTAAATGGAACATGTGCTTCATCTGTGTGATGCTGAAGGAGATGAATGGGCTTCGGAGTGAATGGCAGTTTAAAAAATACCTTCATTGTTTGGACCTGCCTATTTAGCTGTTTTGGAACGCAGTTGATTCCTCCTTGAGTTTCAAATAGAAGACGGCTACAGTCACATCACAATATTCAGTGTTGAAATCCTGTTTGTTAACTGTCCTTCCCATTCCTTTTCGTTTAGAATCAGAATAAAGTTGTATTTCAAATATCTAAAAAAAAAAAAAGAATGATTAAAATCTTTCTCTTTTGTGTTGCCTAAAACATCGTGGTTAAACGATGCCCGATCCTCACCCCCACTTCTTCCTGCTGTATGTCGGGTGGTCAGCCACAGGCACAGCAGGTTAACTTAGCGGTTGGCTTCCTGTCCTCCCCCATTTCCCACAGAGCTGGGGCAGCCAGGCAGAACCCACCTGCTGGACTGATCATGCTGCATTTGGGTATCAGAAAAAACCATCAGGCATTGATCTGTCTGGTGGCTAGTGAGTTGATTTGGATTTTGTTTTGCTTTTGTGAAAGAGGAAGAGGGTGGTGGTGATCTCCTCTCCAGGATCACCGAGCAGCTGACTTCAGGGTCACGGGGGCTTGCTGGCCTGGCAGCATTTCAACACCACGCTCAGGCCCCCGCAGAGTAAATCTGTGGACTCCGTGGGACCGCCCCAGTCACTGTCGTGCCAGAACTCTGTTGTGAGTAATTCTGTTTTGGTGAGCAGGTCTTGAAACATCTTTTTATGTTATAGGGATTTTATGGGAAGAGAGGCTTGATCTTGTAGGATTTGATTTATTTTGATAATTATTGATTGGTTGATAATTTTTTTTTCTAGAAAGGATATGAGATGACTTACAAAAAATACATAAAATAAGATAAAACTTTAGACATGTAGATGAAAAAACAGGGGCAAAAGGAAAGTGAGGACAGGAAAGATAAAATGGAGCCAAGAATGGGGACTGTGACCAAAATGTGCGCCACAGGGGCTCCGTGCTTACTGGCAGCGGTGGCAGAGTTGGCTCTCAGCTTCCTGATAGCAAATCAAGGAAGGTAACAATGAGTTGTGTGGCTCACGGCGTCCCTAGCATGTTTTTCTAAAAATAAAACAAAACCGGGCCGGGCACGGTGGCTCATGCCTGTAATCCTAGCACTCTGGGAGGCCGAGGCGGGAGGATCGCTCAAGGTCAGGAGTTCAAAACCAGCCTGAGCAAGAGTGAGACCCCGTCTCTACTAAAAATAGAAAGAAATTAATTGGCCAATTAAAAATATATAGAAAAAATTAGCCAGGCATGGTGGCGTATGCCTGTAGTCCCAGCTACCAGGGAGACTGAGTCAGGAGGATCGCTTGAGCCCAGGAGTTTGAGGTTGCTGTGAGCTAGACTGATGCCACGGCACTCTAACTGGGCAACAGAGTGAGACCCTGTCTCAAAAAAAAAAAGAAAAAGAAAACAAAACCGGTTCATGCGCTAAGATCAGAGAGAAGTTTCTCGTGTACACGTATTGCCTTCAACAGAGTCCTCGATCACTTCCCTGGGATGGACAACAGTGGTTTCCCAGGGCTGTTTCATACAACCCCTAGAAGAGGGGAGGGTTTCAGGCCAAAGCAAGCATTGGAAATCAGTTCCACAGGGAACCAAGATTTTACCCTTTGGGAATACATTTCAGCTTGTTAGCTTAGACCTCGGGTGGGGTTTAGAGGGCCTGGCACGTGGTCAGATCACACCGTTACAGCTATTATCTCTAAGCAAGGTCTGCAAACTCTTCAGCATTAGTGTTCCAGGCTGCAGTGCCACGTGCGTGCTTTAAGGTGCTAAGCTAGAGGCAGGATCAGGACTGCCTACATAATTTGTGAGGTCCAGTGTAAAATGAAAATGCACAGTCCCTTGTTCAAAATTAACAATTACAAGACTGACAGCAGAGCATTAAACCAGCAAGTGGTCCTTTCTAAGGGTGGGGACCTGAGGCACTGCACAAGCCACACCCCTATGAGGCTGGCCCTGGGCAGGAGACATGTCCTCATGAGAAATTAAAGAACCTGGTGAGGGCAGAACCCAAAGAGAAGGCCGCTGACCCAACCCACAAGTGCCGCTGACCCCCAGACAGGAAATAGGGACAATTCCCCAAGTTCTATAGAGAATGTGAATCACAAAGCATGCACCTGAGTGTGGAAGAAATATTACTTTCTTTATTTTTCATAACAAGTTAATTCTTTGACTCCACACCTCCCAGTACAAGGCTGACAGATAAATGAATGAACAAACAAACCACCACCACCAATAACAACCTAAAGCTCTGTCCTTCCTGTGGTTTTTGGATTGAAAGCTTCATTATTTGAGTTTTTCAGGGTGCTTCGCCACAGGAATTTCCTGCAAGAAGTATTAGGAGGTGGGCAGGCAGTGGAATGAATCCCCACATGGTCTAACACAGCGAGTAATGAAAGCCAGAGGAGGAAGGGGTCTCTAAGTGACATGAAGCCACCGGTGGGAGGCTCCTGCACCCTTAGATGCTACTCTGCCACCCCAGACCAGGGTGGACATGGACCACCTGGGCCAAGCGGCAGGCCCAGCTCTGCTTCCCACGCCAGATGTCACCAGGCCCCAAAGCTCAGGATGTTTACAAGACATCTAGAACATGAACCACTAAAGAATTTGAACTGTTCATTCATTAAATGCATATTCATTAAATATCTACTAGATCAGGCAGTTCTTGGGCCTGGGAAGATATTCATGAACAAAACAGACCAAAGTCCCTGCTGTTACAGAGCTTAGATATTACTTATGGGAGACAATTTGTTTTTAAATGAGTAAATTATATACAGGAAAATGATAAGCACTATGTAAAAAAATTAGTATTAAAGGGAACAGGTTACACCAGGAGTGGGGATATTGCTGTTATAAATAGGATGGCCAAGGAAGGTCTCACTGAACAGGGGAATTTAGGCAAAATACGAAGAGGTGAGGGAGCAAGCCAAGCAGATACCCGGGGGGTCAGGTGGGGTAACAGTGAAAGGCCCTGAGTCAGGGTGCCTGGTGGCTTGGAGACTCAGTAGGAGGCCATGAGCCTTGAGCAGAGTGGGTGGGGGATGACAGGGCGTCAGGGAAGAAACAATGGCTGCATCAGGGGCCTCGTGGGCATCGTAAGGCCTTTGATTTTTACTCAGAGTTAAATGGAAAGTCTTTAGAAGGGTTTGAACAGAAGGCACATGATCTTACGTAAGAGGTTTTTATTTTGTTGTTGTTTTAGTTTTAACAGAATCACTGTGGCTACCATGTTGAGATTAGATGGTGGGAAAGCCAGGTAGAAGGTGATCACACACTGAAGCTGAGAGGTATTGGTGGCATGGATTAGTGTGTCAGTAGTGGTGGCACTGAGCATCGGCCAGTCTGAAGGCACAGGCATACCTCGAAGATATTGTGGGTTTGGTTCCAGACCCCCACAATAAATCGAATATCCCCATTAGAATCATGTGAATGTTTTGATTTCTTAATGCATATAAAAGTTATATTTACACCATACTGTATTCTATTAAGTGTGCAATCACAGTATGTCTAAAAATTGTACATACCTTAATTTAAAAATACTTTATTTGGAAAATGATGCAGGGTCTAGGCCCAGGTAAAAAAAAGAAAAAAAAAAACTTTATTGTTGGCTAGGCATGGTGGCTTATGCCTGTAGTCCCAGCTACTCGGGAGGCTGAGGCAGGAGGATCACTTGAGCCCAGGAGCTAAGGGCTGCAGTGAGCTATCATACCACCCCTGCACTCCAGCCTGGGTGACAGGGTAAGACTCTGTCTCTAAAAAATAAATAAGTAGGCGGGGCGTGGTGGCTCATATCTGTAATCCTAGCACTCTGGGAGGCCGAGGCGAGTGGATCACTCAAGGTCAGGAGTTAGAAACCAGCCTGAGCAAGAGCAAGACCCTGTCTCTACTAAAAATAGAAAGAAATTAATTGGCCAACTAAAAATACATAGAAAAAATTAGCTGAGCATGGTGGCACATACCTGTAGTCCCAGCTACTCGGGAGGCTGAGGCAGGAGGATCACTTGAGCCCAGGAGTTTGAGGTTGCTGTGAGCTAGGCTGACGCCACGGCACTCTAGCCCGGGCAACAGAGTGAGACTCTGCCTCCAAAATAAATAAATAAATAAATAAATAATGTTCTTGGGGTTTTTTTTGTTTTTTGTTTTTTGAGACAGAGTGTCATTCTGTTGCCCTGGCTAGAGTGCCATGGCGTCAGCCTAGCTCACAGCAACCTCAAACTCCTGGGCTCAAGCGATCCTCCTGCCTCAGCCTCCCGAGTAACTGGGACTACAGGCATGCACCACCATGCCCGGCTAATTTTATGTGTGTGTGTGTGTATATATATATATATTTCTTTTTTTTTTTTACTTGTCCAACTAATTTATTTCTGTTTTTTTAGTACAGACAGGCTCTTGCTCTTGCTCAGGATGGTCTCGAACTCCTGAGCTTGAACGATCCTCCCACCTCGGCCTCCCAGAGTGCTAGGATTATAGGCATGAGCCACCATGCCAGGCCACTGTTCTTGTTTTTTAAATGATACATCCCAAAGTACTCAGGAAGTGTCTGGGATTTGTTTTAAAATAATGGCAAAGAAATAAACACATAAAAAAATATATGAAGAAAATATGGCAAAATGTTAGTGATTATTAAATCCAGGTGATGCATATACAGGGAAAAATTGTACTATTTTTATGTATGTCTGAAATTTTTCATAATAAAATGCAAATATATACATATAGATGTGTGTGTGTAGAGAGAGAGAAAAACCTAGAGCCCAGACTTAAAGCCCCTTCTTCTTCCTCCTCCTCCTCTTCCACCTCCTCCTCCTCCTCCTTCTTTATGTTGTTGTTTCCTGATTTTCCTTTTAGTTTATGTCACTTACAAAGATGTCTCCTTTTGGCTTGCTGTCTTTCTAGAGGTTGTACCTGTTGAAGCACATTTTCATAATCCTCTCCTCTTAAAGGTTGGATTAAGCCTTTAATCCTGTGTGTCATGGAATCCGGTGTGAGCTGACCCAGAAGGACAGCCACCTCCTCTCAGCCAGTCTGGCTGAGCCCCTCGGGGCTGGAGTGTCCTTGTACAATGGCCTTTATTCGCAGCCGGGCTGCCTGTCAGGGGCCCGGTAGGCTCTGCTGGTGCCAGCCCCAGCTGTCTTTCTCACCATTCCGCGCGCTCCTCCGCCATCTCGCCCGGGCCTTCATTCTTTCTCAGAAACCCAATTCCTTCTGCAGAAGCCACGTGTTCGGCTCAGGCCCCATCTGACAGCTGTGGCCCCCGGCCCAGCCCCACAGACATTCAGTGTTCCTTTCATAGGCTCTGGTGTGTCCCTGCCAGAAAAGTCCACTTCCTTTACGATCCTCTTTTTCATGGTGTCACTTTTTTCAGCCTTGGGTGCCGTGCCAATTCCTTGCACACTTGATGAAAGGATTCAGGGGCAGAGAACTTGAATCAATGGGGTCTTTTGATTTTTGAACATCAGTAAACAGCACAAATCAGTTCAATGAGTTCAGGCCCCTCGGTTATTTTCATGCTCACTGCAGCCTCTGCCCGGCATTAAACCCCACTGAAAATGCCTCTTGTTATTGCCGGCTAATGAAGAATGTCGCTCTTTTTTCTGGGTTTGAACATGCTCCAAAACGCTGGCCTGAAAGATCAATTTAATGCTGGAGAGCCCTGAATGCAAAAATCTTTAACTTTCTCTTTTAAACAGTTCATTGACATTATTCTAATCATTTTCTTTCCTCTTCGTTTTATTCTACTCACTTGGCAGTATTTTGATCTGTTTGTTAGTGCAAAATGCAACCATTTATTTTTGGGACTTAGAAAGACATGCCAAAATCTTTCCAGTTGATTAAGTTACAAATCATGTAATTAGCAATTAAAAGGTTCAGTTAACCTGTTAGCTTGTCCTAGTTGTAATTGGCCCCATCTTACCTTTTTTTTGGTCATTCTCAATATCCCAGCCTAGGAAGGACAGTTCACAGTATGTTTAGTGGCCCTAGCAAAGAACATGGCCCTCCACATTTTTGACTAGAAATAGTGGTATATTAATTTCTTGAGAAATAAAACCACAGAAAAAAATATTTCTGAAGAAAGGATTTTTTAAAAAGACCAAAAAAATCTGCATTGTCCCCTGTCCCCTGTAGTATTGAATGTTTCATCTAAAAAAAAAAAAATAAAGCCAGATGTGGTGGCTCATGCCTATAATCCTAGCACTCTGGGAAGCCAAGTTGGGAGGATTGCTTGAGCTCAGGAGTTTGAGACAGCCTGAGCAAGAGCAAGACCCTGTCTCTACTAAAAAGAGAAAATATTAGCCGGGCATGGTGGCGTGTGCCTGTAGTCCCAGCTACTTGGGAGGCTGAGGCAGGAGGATCACTTGAGCCCAGGAGTTTGAGGTTGCTGAGAGCTAGGCTGATCCCACGGCACCAGGGCAACAGAGTGAGACCCTGTCTCAATAAAAGAAATAAAAACAAACCTTTGTTCTTATTTATTAATAAAATACCAAGAGAGAAAGTTATGCAGTGCAGGTGGGCTGCTTCACCAGACACTGCTAACTCCTAGTGAAGCCCTCGGCACAGTAAGAGAGCTCGATGGCAAATTCTGACACCAGACGTCCAAATGGCAGTTCCAGTACTTACTAGCTGTGTGATCTTGGGCAAATTACTTCACCTTTCTGTGCCATTGTTTCCTCATCTGTCAAGTGAGAACAACTAGAGTACCTATCCCAGAGGACTGCTGTGAGCAGGGAGAACACTTAGATGACTGTCCAGCATATGAAAAGCAATTGTCACCGTCATCATCACCCTTGCCATCCTGGGTGGATGACAGTTACTCTCTCTGGTCCAGCCTTCACAACCCTGCCAGAGTGGTCTTCCTCAAATACTGCTCCCATCCCTCCTCACACTCCAGCCTGCACCTGGCCTGCCTCTCTCCCCCAGGAAAAAGTCACCGGCTGTGACATGATAAACTACTACCAAGCTCCCACTTGGAAGGCAGGAAGGAGCAGGAACCCCAGGTCGCAACATGAAACCAAGCTGGTTATTCAAGATGCTCTTTAACTTTGTGTTGTTATTAACCTAGGTGAAGGGAGCTGAGTTCATTTTAGTCCTCCGTTCAAGGCACATTCTCCTCGTTAGTCCACATAGGTCCTTTCCCTTGCTTTATATTTAATGTATTTTCTTTTACTCACTTTCCTTACTCCCATATCCCCCTGCCCCAACATTCTGTTTCCAAGTATTTGTGCAAAGGGGTGTTGCTGTGGTAAATGCACGTGCTTTAACTTACACAGACGGTTTGTGGAGCGTTCCTCATACAGTCTTCAATTCCGTGTTATGAGGACATCTGGTCTCCTCTAACTGCTGCCGGGGACCCGTGCTGTGCACCCTCATATTCGACTATCCCTTTCCCCGTGATGGTGAAGGACGGTTTCCTCCAAGTGTCCTCTACCGCAAGCCAGGGAAAAGAGGGATTTCTTGGAAGATGGTGTTGGGAAACCTTGCTACTGTGTGGATAAAAATAAAGCTGGATCCCCACCTAATGCTCCATACAAAGTGAATCCTAGATCAATTAAAGACCAAAATACAAAAGGGAAAACAATGAGATTCATAGAAGAAAGTGTAGGTGACTATCTCAGTAACCTAGAGAAAGAACTTCTTAAGCAAATCTTCAGAAGCACAAAATTCACTCTTCCAACAGGAACCATGCAGGGTGTTGAAGAGAAGGAAAAAATGGTTCCTGCTGTGCCAGAAACCCTTGGGAAAAACCAAAGGAATTTTGCAGAGCCGAAGATCAAGCACCTAAGGGAGAAGTTTGCCCAAAAGAGGCTTCCAAAGGCAAGGAGGAAGCTCATCTATGAAAAAGCTAAGCACAGTCACAAAGGAACACAGGCAGATGTACACAACTGAGACTCGAATGGCTGGATGGCAAGAAAGCTGGCCACTTCTACGTACCTGCAAAACCCAAACTGGCGTTTGTCACTGGCTTATCAATGGTGTAAGCCCAAAGGTCCGAAAGGTGTTGCAGCTTCTTCACCTTTAACAGATCTTCAATGGAACCTTTGTTAAGCTCAACAAGGCTTCAATTAGCCTGCTGAGGATTGTGGAACCATCTATTGTACAGGGTACCCAAACCTGAAGTCAGTAAATGAACTAATCTGCAAGCATGGTTATGGCAAAATCAATAAGAAGCAAATCACATTGACAGATAATGCTTTGATTGCTCGATCTCTTGGTAAATACAGTATCATCTGCATGGACGATCTGATTCATGAGAACTATACTGTTGGAAAATGCTTCAAAAAAGCAAATAACTTCCTGTGGCCCTTCAAGTTATCTTCTCCACAAAGTGGAATAAAGACACCCCATTTTGTAGAAGGTGGAAACACTAGCCACAGGGAAGACCAGATCAGCAGGTTTATTAGAAGGATGAACTAAGGTGTCTGCCATGATTCTTTTTGTAATCTGGCTAGTTAATAAACAGTGACCGCTTTCAAATTTAAAAAAAATTTCAAAAATAATTCCTTGACTATTTCTTCCATTCAGATTGGTTTTCCAGTCTGCTCTCACCTTGCAGTTGACCCTTCTCCACTGCCGAGATGATCTTTCGTTTAAGAGCAGTAGTAAGAGAAAAACAAAACTTTAAAGCCAGGCTTTTCCCTACTTTGTTTTCCCTTCCTCTGTATTAAACAGGTAGGTTTTTTGCTTTTTGTTTTTTCCCCCTAGGCTGCTCCTTTGCCCAGAACAGGGGTGAGCAAGCTATGACTGTGAGCCAAATCCTGGCCAACATAGATTTTTGCACAGCTTGCTGAGAAAGGTTTTTACATTTTTTTTTGAGACAGAGTCTCACTCTCTTGCCCAGGCTAGAGTGCCGTGGCGTCAGCCTAGCTCACAGCAGCCTCAAACTCCTGGGCTCAAGCAATCCTTCTGTCTCAGCCTCCCGAGTAGCTGGCACTACAGGTATGTGCCACCATGCCTGGCTAATTTTTTTTCTATATATTTTTAGTTGGTCAATTAATTTAGTTTTTTATTTTTAGTAGAAACGGGGTCTCGCTCTTGCTCAGGCTGGTTTCGAACTCCTGACCTTGAGTGATCCGCCCGAGTCGGCCTCCCAGAGTGCTAGGATTACAGGCATGAGCCACCACACCCGGCCGGTTTTTACATCTTTAATTGGAAGGAGGAGGAGGAGGAGGAGGAGGAGGGGGAGGGGGAAGGGGGTGGGGAGGAGGAGGAAGATTTTGTGCTGCATGAACATTCTACGCAGTACAACTTCCACTGTCTACAAATAAAGTTTTATTGGAACACAGGCTCATTCATTTATATATTATCAAAGGCTGCTTTCTCACTACAACTGCAGAGCTGAGTAGTTATGACAGAGACCATATGGCCCACAAAGCCGAAAATATTTGCTACCTGGTCCTTTACAGAAAAAAGTTGCCAGCCCCTGAACTAGATCGTGTGCCCCTTGAGGACAGGAGTCATAGTCAATGTAGCTTGTATTTCCTTGACTGCTTAGCACAGGGCCGTGCTGGTAATCGGTGCTGTTTCTATCACATAGGACTACTTCTGGCTTCAAGTAACAGAATACCCTACTAAAAGCATTTTTGATTCTCACATAACAAGAAATCTAGAGAGAAAACTGGGATCCATTCAAACTCAATGATGTTAGATCAGGGCCTTGGGTCAATGTCACTTTCTCATGTCCTCATGGTTTTAGGATGGCTGTGGCAGCTCCTTGGATTGTTTCCCCACATGACCATGTTCAAAGACAGAAAACTGGCAGCAAAATGGGCAAAGAACTTGACCTGGAATACATCCCTCTTATAGGGGAGGAAAAGAATCCCTGGAGCCCCACAGCAGGCTTCCCCTCATGATATTAGCCAGCGTGGATCACATGCTCCCTTACACCAGGGGCTGGCCCCTTCCCTTGAGCACTGGAGATTTCCACCCCAGACTGCAACAGCATCAGGGAATGAGGAATAAGGAGATGGCTTTGGGCATCTAGACAATGAAAATTGTTTGCCCCAAGGCTGGCATTTATAATAGGGAGGCTAATTTTTGACCTTGCAAAGGCAATCGAAAAATTTGAACTACTTTTAATGTGCAAAACCAAGCAATAGCTTAATTCCAACCTTCCCTAAGATGGGTAACTCATCTTAAAATAGAATAACGTTTCCAAATAATTTCAGATGGTTTTCAAACTGTAGAAGTATGGAAGTTAGCTGAGTAGGTTTTGTAAGTTCTGCTTGGCTTTTTTCTAATGAAATGTATGGTTCTGCAGTCAGGACCCTTCTGCTGGTAGACAGTCTCATGGTGCAAGGCCATAAGTTGAAGAGCATCCCACAGGCCCTGTGTAGTCAAAGCTCTCGTCTTCATGACAGTTGGCTCATCAGAATCATGAGTGATCTGTGCAATGATTAAGCAAGCAATCAAACAGAACTATAGTAATGGTTTATAACCAAAGTACATGCTGAGTGTCGAAAAGAAAGACCAGGATATGAACACACAGGTTCCAGAGCTCAGCATGTGACCCTGGCCCCATGAGTCAGCCTGTGTGAGCATGCCCCGGCAGATGGCCCCTTTGATTCTCCACGCTCACATGGTGCACCATCTGCCTATCAACCTCTGCATGCTAGACTCAGCAGATGAGCAAATAAAGCCCCAATCAAACAAGAACTAACAAGAAAAGCAATATAACTTTGAAAATTAGAAATCCCAAAATGCCAACTTTATAAAGAGAGAGTTGCAATATGACACTTTTTAAAAATGTGGTTGCTATGCTTGTTCCATACTAACAATCCTCAACTTGTTTCCAGCCTGTGACTTTGGCGGGACCTGTCTCCATACTCTTTCCCTGTCCTGTTCTGACCATCCCTCCTGCCTTTAAGACCCAGGCATGAACACAGATGAGTCAATTCACATAGTCTTCCCCCAGAGGAAATTGGAGGAAGTAGACACCATGGTGAGAAATTACAGACTTATATGGAGCAAATAAAACACTGTCTGCACGACGGCAATTGCCTTGTGCATAGCCCCGATTTTGTAGATGTTACCTAATGTCAGAAGATTGTGAAGAGTGCTTAAAAGAACAATGATAAAATACATCTGAATTTCTATTATTATTATTATTATTTTAGAGACAGGGTCTCGCTCTGCCACCCAGGCTGGAGTGCGATGGCATGGCCACAGCTCACACTGCAACTCCTCCAACTTCTGGGTTCAAGCCATCCTCCTGCCTCTGCCTCCAGAGTAGCTGGGACTCGAGTAGCTGGGACTACAAGCATGTGCCACCACACACAGCTAATTGTTTCATATATTTTCAGAGACCGGGTCTCACTATGTTGCCCAAGCTGGTCTCAAACTCTTGACCTCAAGCAATCCTGCCACCTCAGCCTCCCAAAGTTTTGGAATTACAGATGTGAGCCACTGTGCCCGGCCCATATCTGAATTTTTAAACTTTAAAACTTTAAAACTGCCATGAACCATAGTCTCTCCAAACTTTTAGAAATTCAAATATAGGCCGGGCGCAGTGGCTCATGCCTGTAATCCTAGCACTCTGGGAGGCCGAGGCGGGCGGATCTCTTGAGGTCAGGAGTTCAAAACCAGACTTAGCAAGAGCGAGACCCCGTCTCTACTAAAAATAGAAAGAAATTAATTGGCCAACTAAAAATATATATACAAAAAATTAGCCGGGCATGGTGGCGCATGCCTGTAGTCCCAGCTACTTGGGAGGCTGAGGCAGTAGGATCGCTTAAGCCCAGGAGTTTGAGGTTGCTGTGAGCTAAGCTGACGCCACGACACTCATTCTAGCCTGGGCAACAAAGTAAGATTCTGTCTCAAAAAAAAAAAAAAAAGAAATTCAAATATAGGTTTGGGGGTGTTCTCTGTTTGAGTCAAACATTGTATTCCTTGTGAGCCTGGATTTTTTGTCTCCCCCGACACACATACACACACACACACACACACACACACACACACACACACGCCACTCACTCAAAAATCTAATAGAATTTCCATTCCATGAGAATGGGTGGAAAGGAAGTGATTGGAGCCAACAGAGCTGTGTCAGCTTTGAGCCACATCCCCTTCCCCACCTTGATCTGTGGGTTCCTGAGGGGAGCGAGGGGAAGGCCCTGATGCTGGAACCTAAGTCTAACTCTGCTCAGAAGTCTTGGCTCTGGAACACCATCCTCTTTCATCTTATACAGCTGTGAACACTCTTCATTGAACTGTATTTCTTTTGCCTCTATTTCCATACTTAGCCTTTAGTTAGAGGTATTGAGCAAAACTCCCATTTCATTTCAATCATCCCATGTAAAGGATTCATGGATTTTAGCTATAAATATCTTAGAATTCACAGGATTAATAAAAGGAAGGTAAATAAATGTGCAAGAAAGTTATCGTCCAGACACACTGAACTAAAAAAATGCTGAAGATAGAGGGCAAGGTAGGAAACTTCTGGAATGTAGCCTCCAGTAAAAGCTGACCTGCTATAACAAGAGTGTGTTATTATGTATGTGAGCTGAGGTATTTCTCATTACAGGTATGTAAATATTCTCTATGAAATCATGTCTAAACATTTTTCAGAATTTTCCCATATAGACCACAATCAGAACAAGCTTGCTGCTTTTATGTGCATGAAACTAAGTTGTTTTATAAATGTACTGTGAGAATTGAAATAGCCCTCTCTTACTGACATAAGCCGCCAAACCTCAATAAGAATGTTCCAGAGCCTACTCCATGCCTTGTCCTTTGCTAAGAGTTTGTATATATTTCTGTTTAAATCATACCATCTTTAATTTAATGGTTAGAAAGTTACTGGAAGATGTGATGCACCGAAAAGGAAGTAGTATCACTCCTGTGGTCTTCCTGTCCAAATGCATACTCTGAATCTAAGCATCAGACAACTCCAAGAAGAGGGGAATTCTGCAGAAAAAAAAAAAAAACCTGGCCTATTCTCTTCAAAAATATTAATGTCACAAGAGATAAAATAGGCTGAGGGAATGTTCCAGATTAAAGGGGACATGACAACTATATACAAAGCATGATCCTGAATTGGATTCTGAATTAGGAGGATACTGCTATAAAGGATATTATTGGGTCCAGGCATGGTGGCTCACACTGTAACCCCAGCACTTTGGGAGGCCGAGATGGGAGGCAAGGAGTTTAAGACCAACCTGGGCAACATAGCAAGACCTCATCTCTACTAAAAATAAAAATAATTAGCTGGGCAAGGTGGTGCAAACCTGTAGTCTTAGCTACTCAAGAAGCTAAGGTGGGAGGATTGCTTGAGCCCAGTTCAAGTTACAGGGAACAATGATAGCTCCACTGCACCCTAGCCTGGGCAACAGAGCAAGACACTGTCTCCAAAGGATGCTATTGGGATAATTGGTAACATGTGGAGATTAGATAGTACTATTGTATTGATGTCAAATTTCCTGATTTCTATAATTGCACTGTACTTATGTTAAAAGAATGTCATTAAGGATAAAGAAATTGTGGTAAATATACACAATGGAATATTATATAGCCACAAAAGGAATGAAATCCTGCCATATGAAACAACATGGATGGAACTAGAAAACATTATGTTAAGTGAAATAAGCCAAGCACAGAAAGACAGATCTTACATGTTCTCACTGATATGTGGGAGCTAATATTAAAAACAATTGATCTCATGGAGACAGAGAGTAGAATGATGGGTACCAGAGGCTGGGAAGAGTAGTGGGAAGGAGGAGCTAAAGTGGGGATGCTTAACGGGTACAAAAATATAGCTAGATAGTTAGGTAGAATGAATAATATTTGATAGCACAACAAAGTAACTATTAATATAACCAACAATAAGTTAGGGTATACTTTAAAATAATTAAAAGAGTGGATTGAAATGTTCCTAACACAAAAAAATGTTAAATGCCTAAGGTGATGGATATCCCAATTACCCTGATTTGATTAATTCACGTTGTATATCTGTATCAAAACATCACATGTACCCTATAAAGATATACAACTATTCATATGTACCCATGATCATTAAAAATTTTTAAAAACACAGAGAATGTCATTGATCTTAGGAAATAGCTGAAGAAAATAAGGGTAAAGGAATATGATGTCTGTAACTTACAGTTTATAAAAAATACATAATGTATGTGTATATATGTACATACATATATGTATAAATTACGTAGATATCATGCAAATGTGGCAAAATGTTAAAATTGGTAAATCTGAGTAAAAGATATATGAGATTCTTGTATTATTCTTGTAACTCTGCTGTAAGTTTGAAATTACTTTAGGATAAAGTTAAATTGTTTTTAAAGTCGTTGGTACATACTCTACACTTTTCCTGAAGTCAGTTGCCTTGAGAGATTTTACTCTTGGCTAACACTGAAACATTATCTTGAGCAAGGCACTGATGACTAAGTTAAAAGATCAAAAGTGTTTTGCAAAATTTATTTCCATTTTGAAAAGAACACTGGAGACTGACAGTCGGGTGTGGGGAGCGGTCATTAAATCAATTACATGTAATGGGAACTTGGCCTCTGTGTTTCCTCTTCTTTATTTCCACTCCTGGGAAATCGGTCAGAGAAAAAGAAATATCAGATGTGCAGGAAAACCTCTTCCCTATGATACTCACTTTCCATAAAAATCAGGCTCGACCCTCCACCCTGGCTGAATGGAGTGTGTCACCCCCAGGGCTTGCAGGCTCACTCAGCACCCCTCTGGGTGTGGCTCCCACGACTTTCTCTGGCAAGAGCAGCCCAAGCCAGGGGTCCTCGGGAAGACTTTCGTGTCCCCCAGAACTGTGCTATTCAATGCGGTAGCCACCGGCACATGTGGCTGCTGAGCACTTGTGATGTGCTGGTCTGAACACGTGCTGTTGGTGTAAAGCACACACCAGGCTTCAAAGAATTTGCATGAAAAAAGAATGCAAAATATCCTATTAATTTTATATAGTAATTGCATGTTGGAATTATAATGTTTTACATATATTGAATTAAATAAAGCACTTTACTGTAAGAAAATCATCCCAACTGTTTCTTTTTACTTTTTTAAATGTGGCTACCAGGAAATTTAAAATTATGTATGTGCTTCACATAATGTTTGTATTAGAGCCCGACTGGGATGAAACTGAACAGCCCCTCCTCACGTCATGGCTGTGCATCCTGGCAGACTTCTCTGAGAGCGTCTACACGGTGGCTGCCTCTCCCTGGACTGCAGACCCCATAAAGCCAGGAGCCCTATTCCTCTCTGTCCCTGCCACATCCGATCAAGGGTGCTGTTGAGTTCATCATTAATGTTCCTTCTTTTATTATTATTACAGAAGTAAAATTTGCATGACATTGATATTAGCCAGTTTAAAGTGAGCAATTCAGGGGCATCTTGTACCTGCACAATGTTGTGCAACCACCACCTCTATCCAGTTCCCAAACATTTTCATCACTCCCAGATAAAATCCCATATTCATTAAGTGCTTACTCCCCATTCCCTCCTCCCCACAGCCCCTGGTGATCACCAATCTGCTTTCTGTCTCTATGGATTGCCTATTCTGGACATTTCATATAAATGGAATCACACAGTATGTGGCCTTCTGTGTCTGGTTTTTTTCACTTCACAAGGTTTATCCACGTTGTAGTATGTACCAGTACTTCCTTCCTTTTTTAAAATGTTCCTTCTTTTATTCATATTGTTCCCTCCCTCAAAGAATGTTCTCTCCCATGCCACTTATGTGCTCAGCCAATTTAACTCATTTAAGCATGAAGTTAAGTCCTCCATAAAGACCTCCGTAAAGACCTCTCTATATCCTCCATCTTCTCTGCACTCTTGTAGTTTTATCTATTAATACATCTGTGGTCCCCAACCCCCTGGCCGCAGACTGGTACCAGTCAGTGGCTCATTAGGAAGCAGCCCACACAGCAGGAAGTGAGCGGCGGGTGGGCGAGTGAGTGAGGGAAGCTTTATCTGTATTTACAGCCGCTCCCCATCCCTCGCATCTCTGCCTGAGCTCCACCTCCTGTCAGATCAGCGGTGGCATTAGATTCTCCTAGGAGCGTGAACCCTAACGTAAACTGCACATGTGAGGGATCTAGGTTGCATGCTCCTTATGAGAATTTGTCCGAAATCACCCACTCCCCAACCTCCACCCCTCATCCGTGGAAAAATTATCTTCCATGAAACCAGTTCCTGGTGCCAAAAAGGTTGGGGACTGCTTATCTACATGACTTACTTTAAATGCCACATACCAATGGTGTTTAGGATGAGTTTTTAAATAATCCTGCAGATAATAATCGTGTAGGAAGGAGAGTGGATGAAACAGGATTAGCCATATATTGGTGATCACTGAAGAAGGTAACAGGTACATGGAGGTTCATTATGTTATTCTATTTTTGTGTATGTTTGGAAGTTCCCATTATTAAAAAAAATTCAAATAACTCTCATACTCTTACCTGTTTTGTGGGTTAATTTCTTATCCTCTCAATTAGATCTTCGCTCCTACAATTGTCATTCTCATGCCTTAGTGAATGATGGCTATTATAGAACAGTAGACTTCTATCGATGCTTTACTGAATTAAATTCAGTCTGAGGTGCTTAAAAAGATTCCATTGAGAAAAGCTGTATCAAGGTGATATTCTATCTTCAGCGTCCTGATCCTTCTTCTACAGTCAACCTCCGTTTTGATTTTTGCTCTAGTTGCTTCTCTCTTGGGCTTATAATTGATCTCCAGTGGATGAGTGCAATGCCCCCACTCCAGTGTTCTAAGACATTTGTGGATAATTCACAGTTATAAAACTGAAAGCCAGCTGGGTGCAGTGGTGCACGCCTGTAATCCCAGCTACCATGGAAGCTGAGGCAGGAGGACTGCTTGAGCCCAGGAGTTCAAGGCCAGCCTGGGCAACATAGCAAGGCCTTGTCTCTAAATAAATAATAAATAAACAAATAACTGGAAGCCGAGTTGGCATTGGCGTGTTTCCATGTTGGCCTCTCCTTTTTTTCTTGCTCCATAGATCCCATTCTCTTTCTGCCCCTGGGTCCCACTGTTCTATGGGTATAAAGGCAGGAAAGAGGCTGAGTGCTGTGGCTCACGCCTGTAATCCTAGCACCCTGGGAGGCCGAGGCGGGAGAATTGCTTGAGCTCAGGAGTTCAAGACCAGCCTGAATAAGAGACCCCATCTCTACTAAAAATAGAAAAATTAGCCAGGTGTCGTGGTGTGCACCTGTAGTCACAGCTACTTGGGAGGCTAAGGCAGGAGGATCACTTGAGCCCCAGAGTTAGAGGTTGCTGTGAGCCATGATGACACCACAGCACTCTATTCAGGGCAACAAAGTAAGACTGTCTCAAAAAAAAAAAAAAGTAGGAAAGAGAAGAGCACATTCACCATTACTTCTACTTTTGCACAGTAAGTGTTCATCACTAACTCTCCTTCTATGCTAATAATTCAGAGAAAGTACTCTAAAAGCAAAACTGGGACTTAAATAGTGTGATAATCTACATTTGTCTATACCTCCTGCTCTTTCTAATTTCAAATGGGGCCAGCAACTCCATTAGAAGAGTCATGTCAATAAAATATATGCATGACAGGTGGGTGGGTGGGAAAAAAAAATATTTGCAGCCAGGATTCCAAGAATAAAACACCTTTACCTTACCTACATTTAGTCTCCAATATTTTCAGATGGAAAATTAGGCTTAGCTGGGCATGATGGTGCCTGTCTATAGTCCTAGCTTCTAGGAAGGCAGAGGCAGGAGAACTGCTTGAGCCCGGAAGTCTGAGATTGCTGTGAGCTAGGATGATGTCACTGCACTTTAGCTGGGGTGACAGAGTGAGACCCTGTCTCAAAAAAAAAAAAAAGTCTAAAAATCCAGCAGCCATTGCCACTTTGTCATTGCAAAGGTGACTGAAAAGGATGCACTGACCTTTGTGATTCATTTTCTTCTCTTTCCCTAGAAAGCTAGGGGGAAACATTTTGGTGCTAGAGTAATTTCAAAATTTCACAGCTTAGTAAACCTGGAAACAAGGGACTTTAATTACTCATTCATGCAGAGAGCACCCGGAGAGAAGAGCCTGAAGAATTAGACTTAAAACACAAGTCTCTGAGTCATTTACTAATGCTTAAATCTGAAAACCATGATTCTGATTATGACTCGTTAAAAAGCCAACATTGGGACATAGCAGTCACATGAACTGTCTCTCTCTTTGAACTGATGCCTTTATCTAGTTTGTTCTTGCCTTTCGGCTGTGCCAAATACCAAACGCTTTGTTTCAACAAGTCTATAAGCTTTGGGAGCTTATAGACTTTCCATCCCTGCTCCCATCACATACTTTTCTCCATGAACAGAGTTTTTTACGAAGCCACCTGCTGCATAAGTTGGTAGGCAGGATAATGCCCCCCCCCAAAATGTCCACAGCCTAACCCCCAGGACCTGTGAGTATATTATATTGCAAGGCGGGGGGCAGCAGGGGGGATGAAGGTTGCAGATGGAATTAAGTTGCTAATCAACGGACCTAAAGACAAAGGGCTGAGTCTGGGTTATCCAGGTGTGTTCCTTCCAATCATAAACGTGCTTGCAAGTGGAAGAGGGAGACACGAGAATCAGAGGGAAGCAATGAGAGAAAGACTCAACTTCAGACTTGCTGGCTTTGGCGATGGAAGGGGCCCACAGCCAGGAAGTGTGGGCAGCCTCTAGAACAGGGATCCTCAAACTTTTTAAACAGGGGGCCAGTTCACCGTCCCTCAGACCGTTGGAGGGCCGGACTATAGTTCAAAAAAAAAAAAACTATGAACAAATTCCTATGCACACTGCACATATCTTATTTTGAAGTAAAAAAACAAAACAGGCAAAAACACCCGGCGAGCCGGATAAATGTCCTCGGCGGGCCGTAGTTTGAGGACTATGCTCTAGAAGGTGGAAAGCCAAGGAAACAGATTCTTCCCTAGAGCCGCCCTGCTGACACTGATTTTAGCCCAGTGAGGCCCATTTCAGACTTCTGGCTTCCAGAACTATAAGATGATAAATCTGTGTTGTGTTAAGCCTCCAAGTTTTTGGCAATTTGTTGCAGCAGCAACAGAGAACTAATACAACAGCCATTTACAAGAGATGCGGAGAAAAAGATCTTTAATTGCTGTGATCTCCCCTAAAAACACCAGTCTGAACTAAGCAATTCCTTAAATCAAAGATGTTAGTTTCTCTGCAGCCTACTGTGATTCCTGGGTGTGACTGCTGCCTGTCACCCTTTGGGCGGCTTGTTTCAGTCAGCACATGCCAGACATCGCTCCTCAAATTGGGACCGTGGCCCCCAGCAAGGGTCAGAAACCAAGACACTGGGAGGCAACTGGGGACATTCCTAAAAAATTGACTATTATTTGCTTTCCTCAACACCATTTCCAAATAGAATAATTGTCTGTAATACCAAATAATTGAGATATTTCCCTTCTTTCAATGAATTATTCTAAACTCTTTTGACAATATGATTTTATTTTTCAAAAAAGAAAAAAGGCAAGCTTGGGAATATTCTTTATCCAAAATATCCCTGTCTCCAAGTCATACACAAAGAAAATTATATATTGTCAACTATTGATTGTTAAAAGACAGATTATCCAAACTGTAGTTTTTTTTGGAATCAAGAACTTCCAGTTTCTTATTCAACTCCATCCAGCTGCCTACCATTTGACTATTATTGTCCTAGTCATTGCTCCCTCTCCTTGACAGGACAGGGAAGAAAAGAAGACATAAAAGATGATTTGATCACTGTGTCTCCCTAAATAAAATGAAGATTTTGTTACAGAAGAGTTCAAATCTTCCAATTTATTTAGAGACAGAGTGGCCAATCTGGCAAAAAATATGAGCCAGAAGTGTGTCAGTCACAAAGGGCAATAATACTTTTAAAAATGTTAATAGTAAGTTTGCCCTAAATTGAAAAGCTTTTTTTTGTTTTGTTTTGTTTTAACTGTAAAAATCAGACCAGCCACAGTGGCTCACACCTGTAATCTCAGCACTTTGGGAGGCCGAGGCAGGAGGATCACCTGAGGCCAGGAGTTAGAGACCAGTCTGGGTAACATAATGAGACTCTGTCTCTACACAAAATAAGAAAAATTAGCCAGGCATGGTGGCATGTGCCCACAGTCCTAGCTACTCGAGAGGCTGAGGTGGGAGGATCACTTGAGCCCAGGAGTTTGAGGTTGTAGTGAGCTAGATGGCACCACTGCACTCCAGCCCTGGTGACAGAGCGAGACCCTGTCTCAAAAAAAAAAAAAAAGTTACATGTTTATCGTAAAAAGTAAACAGAACTATATAGATTATTCACTTTACATAAAACTAATTAATATTTCCATTATTCCTTTATTTGTCTGTATTTGAAAACTGTTTGGTTTCAGCCATGAATAATGTGTTCCCTTCATTGTTTTACCCTTCGTATCTGCTTCAAAGGCTGGAAAAGGACCTCTGAAGACTTGTGTGCAGCTTTAGGGAGGGAATTTTACTGCTCCTGCTTTATGGATTTCAGTTTTACAGACTATTTCTATTCCTCTTTAACACAACTAGAACATAAATCAATACCTCAAATTTTACTCTCACCTCATTAGGGTTTTTAATGCACTGATAACCGTCATGTGGATGTGACTTAGAGAAAGATCACATGCAGTAAAGTGTTTAGGTTGCCACATTTTCTGCATATTCTGTCACCAGAAATTATTTGACTATATAAATTTATGTTCCAGGCAAGCTCGTTTTTGTATTTAATGGCTTTCTATAATCTGAAATAAATATACAGTATGTTTTATGCAATTGGCCCTAGATAATAGAGCATTTAAATGCTTTGAGGGCAATTACCAAAAATTATGCAGATTGTTTTGAAAGTGATATGGAATTGCACGGATATCCTAAATGGGCTTTTGAGTAAATTTCCCAGTTACTAGAGGTGTGGGCAGCTGTTTCCAGCACATTCTGGTCCAACATGCATGATATTATCCATATATGTATTCCAAAAAGAAATCTGCCCCATCTTGGTCTCCTCTTGGAGGAAGGGAATACACAAGCATTCGCTAGCACCGGAGGAGCTGGTCAGCTAAATTACAGAAAAAGATGCATCACTGTGAAATCTAAACACCAGCTGGGGCCAGGCGCAGTGGCTCACTCCTGTAATCCTAGCATTCTCGGAGGCCGAGGCAGGAGGATTGCTTGAACTCAAGAGTTCGAGACCAGCCTGAGCAAGAGCGACACCCTGTCTCTACTATAAATAGAAAGAAAATAGCCAAACAACTAAAAAAAAAAAGAAAAATAGAAAAAATTAGCTGAGCACGGTGGTGCATGCCTGTAGTCTCAGCTACCCAGGAGGCTGAGGCAGTAGGATTGCTTGAGCGCAGGAGTTGGAGGTTGCTGTAAGCTAAGCTGACTCCACGGCACTCTAGCCCAGGCAAGATTGTGAGACTGTCTCAAAAAAAAAAAAAAAAAAAACTCTGGTTTCTCTTCAAAACGAATAAATCTTTCACCTTTTACTAAACACCAGCTGGGTGAGTGAAGCAGTTTAGGAATCACAGTAAGTTGATCATCAATGAAGTTGGAGGATTGAAATTCTATTTGGTGAAGAATATCAAAATAGGACCCATAGGAAAGGAAGTCTCCTTAAAACTCATAAATGCAGAACCACAAAATTGAAATAGCGCGGATCTGAAAAGTGAATAAATAGATGCCAGGGGGGAGTGAGTCACAAGCACATGAGTTGTAAGAGGTTGAACTTGAGAGACCAGATCAGGCAACGCTGCTTAATACCATCACATGACCCGCCCCAGGCCCTGTATTTAATTAAAATGAAGAGTGGGGCGCAGCAGAGGGCAGAAGCACGCACTGTTGCTCTTAGCGGATGGGGCCACAGGAGTTAAAAGTTAAACCTTGATTGCCTAAGTCTCTGAGAATTCAGCATGGAACGTCTCTGCTATTTCCTGGGATTTCTGCTTCTGGCTGCAAGATTGCCACTTGACTCCGCCAAACGTGAGTAATCCTAAATTTCTATGTTTAACCCCTTCTCTGCCTAGTGGCTGCAGTGATGGGTAATAAAGTCCCCTGGGGGACTTTATTGGACGGAGGCTCCTCAGAAACATTCGTGGCCTTCCGCGTTTCTTCTGCAAACTGTTGGGAAACCACGCAGAACACTTCCAGCTCCGTTTCTTGTGCTTCAGGCTCTTGGGAAGGGAAAACCATGCAGGCCCTCAGGTCTTGTGGACCTTTTTTTCCACGGCAATTGCCACCCAGTCTTGCCAGACCATGGTTGGGGGAGGCTTGCACAGTCTCTGGTGGAAGAACAAAGCAACTCTACCAACGAAACTTTGTCTGGCTTCGGTCCAATAGAGTGGAGCCCCGGATGCGCTGGGGTCCCAGATCTGGAAACAAGCTCTTAGTAACCCCGACGCAGACAAAGGTGCTAAGCCTGATAAGCTTCCTGCAGAGACCTGCAAGAGCTGCCGCTGCCGCTGTCGCTGTCGCGAGGGCACAGGAAGAAGGGGTGCACCCCAGGGGCCTACCCTGGTTACGCATTAGAGGCTGGGGCACTTTTAACCAACACGGACGCCCACTCGAGGCAATCAGAATCTTTGGCAGTGGGGTCAGAGCGTCCTTGTTTGAAAAGCTCCTCTTGGGATCTGCCCATGCAGCCAGGGTTGATAACCACTGAGCGGGGTCGCAGGAGCCAGAGCCGGGAGCCGCCGTGACCCTGGGCCGGGGCGCGCCGGGACGGAGGGAATCGGCCAGAGACTCAGCCAGCTCTGCTCCGAGACGCTGAGGACGGAGGCTAGGGTCCCTCCTACTCTAGCGACTGCGGCTGCGACCGCGGGCAGCAACAGGGCCAGCGTTTTGGACCCGGGAGCCCAAACAGGGACAGCGGCGGGCGGGCGCCCGCGGGACTGATGCCTCAACGTCGGTGCTGGGTGCGTGGCGGGCGCGCTGTGCCCGCGCGTCCTCGGAGCAGCCCGGGGACTGGCGCTGTGGCTGTCCCTTGCCCAGACGAGGAAGCGGCGCGGAGAGGCCGGAGCTCGCCTCGGGCCACGCAGCCCGCAAGCGGAAGAGGCAGCCTTCCATCCCGCGGCCGTCCTGCCTGCCAGGGCTTGGAGCTGGGCAGACCTGGGTTCCCTGCCAGCCGTGGGGCTGGGCCACGAGTGACCTCGCTTCGTTGGGCTTTCGCTTCCTTATTTGCAAAGCTGGGTAATAGGGATCTTGTGAGGTCTGCTGACAAATAAGGTGTTTGGCATGGGAGACATACATGGTGGCAGTTGTTATGGTGACAGACCTGTCCCCACCTTCAGGGCCCTTCCCAGTACAGACTCCTGGAGAGTTCACAGCCCCGGGAGATGGAGAAACAGAGAACTGACAGGTCAGGGGGAGACCGTGTGCCTAATTCCAGCCTTCTGTCACCAGTTCCACTTTGTCCAGTAAAACAGATTTGCAGGAGGTTGAATCTGGGCTGTCAGTTGGAGAGCAGTCCCCAACCTATCCGGCAGTGTAGCGAAACCCCGGCGCTCTTGGGTTCACCTTGCTCTAGACTAAATATTCTGGCCAGAAGAATAAGGGCAGGTGGGATTTAGCAGTGTATCAAACACCAAAGGATTCCCTGCCCCTTTCCAATCATAGCCCTGGAGGAAGGAGGAAGGAGTTGACAAAGTAGTAAGCAGCAGCCCAGCTACTCGGGAGGCTGAGGCAGGAGGATCAGTTGAGCCCAGTTGAGGTTGCAGTGAGCTATGGGCTAGAGACGCCACTGCACTCTAGCCAGGGTGACAGAGTGAGACTCTGTCATACATACATACATACATAAATCCATTTATGCATTCAACTTTTTACTTTGAGGTAGCTGTAGTTCACATACAGTTTTAAGAAATAATACTGAGCAATCTCCTGTATTTTTTTGGTAGTTCTCCCAATGGTAACATCATGCAAAACACCATATCACCACCCAGATATTGACACTGATACAAGTCACAATACAGCAGAGTTCTATGCCACAGGGATTATTCTCATCCCTTTGATAGCTAGATCCACTCTCTTCCCCCACCCCCAGCCCCTGGCAACCACTAATCCTTCCTCCATTTTTATAATTTTATCATTTTCAGAATTCTATGCAAATGGAATTATACAGTATGTAATCTTTTGGAATTGGCTTTTTTTTTTTACTCAGCATAATTTCCTGGAGATTTATTGAAGTTGTTACATTAATCGTTTTTTTTTTTTTATCACTGAGAAGTATTCCATGGTGTGGATGTACCACAGTTTGTTTAACCATTCAACTATTGAAGGACATCTGGGTTATTCTAGTGTGGGCTGTTATGAATAAAGCTGCTATAAACATTCATGTATAGATTTCTGTGTGAACATATGTTCCATTTGTCTGGGATGCATGCCAAAGAGTACAGTTTCTTGGTTGTATGGTAGTTGCATGTTTAGTTTTACAAGAAACTGCCAGAATAGCTGTACCATTTTACATTCCCACCAGCAATGTATGAGTGATCCAGTTTCTCTACATCCTCACCTGCATTTGCTGTAGTGACTACTTTTTATTTTAGTCATACTGATAGGTATATAGCCACATTCCATTGTGGTTTTAATGTGCATTTCCCTACTGGCTAAAGATGTTGAACATCTAGTGTGTTTATTTGCCATCTGTACATCCTCTTTGGTGAAATATCTGTTCATGTCTTTTATCCATTTTCTTTTTTTTTTTATTTTTACAACTTTGGTCATAAAACAGCTTCTGAGTCTTTTATCCATTTTCTAATTCCTTGTTTTTTAATGTCGAGTCTTGAAAATTCTTTATATATTGCAGATACTAGTCCTTTGTTGGAAATGTTGTTTGCAAATAATTTCTCGAAGTCTATAGCTTGCCTTTTGGTCCTCTTCATGTCATATTTCCTTTTTATTTATTTATTTTTTTTTGAGACAGAGTCTCACTCTGTTGCCCTGGCTAGAGTGCCATGGCGTCAGCCTAGTTCACAGCAACCTCAAACTCCTGGGCTCAAGCGATCCTTCTGCCTCAGCCTCCCGAGTAGCTGGGACTACAGGCATGTGCCACCATGCCCAGCTAATTTTTTCTATATATGTATATTTTAGTTGTCTAGATAATTTCTTTCCATTTTTTTTAGTAGAGACGGGGTCTCGCTCTTACTCAGGCTGGTCTTGAACTCCTGAGCTCAAACAATCCTCCCGCCTTGGCCTCCCAGAGTGCTAGGATTACAGGCATGAGCCGCCACGCCCAGCCTTCGTGTCATATTTCACAGAGCAAAAGTTTTTAATTTTAATGAGGTTCCATTTATCATTTTTTTCTTTTATGGATCATACTCTTGCTGTCAAGCCTAAGAATTCTTGTCTAACCTTAGATCCTGAAGATTTCACCTATTTTTCACTTTTTTACAGCACCATTTATTGAAATGGGTATCTTCCCTCATTTGGATTGCTTTTACATCTTTGTCAAAAATCGGTAGGGCAGGCCGGGCACGGTGGCTCGCGCCTGTAATCCTAGCACTCTGGGAGGCCGAGGCAGGAGGATCCCTCAAGGTCAGGAGTTCAAAACCAGCCTGAGCAAGAGTGAGACCCCGTCTCTACTAAAAATAGAAAGAAATTAATTGGCCAACTAATATATAGAGAGAAAAAAACTAGCCAGGCATGGTGGTGCATGCCTGTAGTCCCAGCTACTTGGGAGGCTGAGGCAGGAGGATTGCTTGAGCCCAGGAGTTTGAGATTGCTGTGAGCTAGGCTGATGCCACGGCACTCACTCTAGCCTGGGCAACAAAGTGAGACTCTGTCTCAAAAAATATCAGTCAGGCATACTTGTGTGGGTCTATCTCTGGGTTCTCTGTTCCTTCCACCAATGTGTCTGTCCCTGTAACGCTCCTTTTAAATTTGTATTTTTCCTTGGCCTCTGACACTTAAAATCACAGGAGAGCTGGGCACAGTGGCTGGCACCTGTAATCCCAATTACTCAGGAAGCTGAGGAGGAAGGTCATTTGAGGCTAGGAGTTCGAGACTAGCCTAGGCAATATAGTGAGATCCCATCTCTAAAAAAATTTTTTTTTAAATTAGCCAGGCATGGTGGTACTGTTCTGTAGTCCCAGCTACCCAGGGGGCTGAGTGGGGAGGATCACTTGAGCCCAGGAGATTGAGGCCGCAGTGAGCTGTGATTGTACCACTCTACTCGAGTCTGGGTGATAGAGCAAGAACCCATCTCAAAGAAAAAAAATCAGAGGAGAAATCTGTGTTTAATCCAGAAACACTAACTTTCTCCCAGGGTCTGAGGAAGAGGAAGTCTCTCTGGAACAGTGGAAAGAACTAGTCCTAGGAATTAAAAGATGTGAATCTTCATTTCCACTAAATTAAAGATGACCCTAGGTGAATCATATCATTTTTCTAGGTCTGAATTTCTTCATCTGTATTATGAAGGGATTTGACCTACATGATCTTAGTTCTTTCCATAAGACGAACTCAAGTGAATTTCCTGTTACAGACATTTTTTGATAAACACAAATGTCCTGCCCCCACTTAATATCTGTTTCCAAACAGGAACAATCTTATAGAATCACAAGACGTTTGGTTTTGGTTTGATTTGAGGCCCAGAGAAGACACGTGGCCTGAGGTCACACAGCCTGTTTAGGAGCAGAACTGAGGCTAGAAACCAGGTTCCATAACCAGGTTCAATGTTCTTTGCCACTCCACCTGCCTCTCTAATAAGAAGGGAACATGCTGCTCCCTCCTCCCACCCGATAAGAGGATTAGAAGAAAGAAGTTAGTGACGTGCATTCAATATTGGCTTCTCTAAGCACCCACTAAATAGCACACCTCGTCATAGGCCTCTTTCAGGATTTAAAGAAGAGGAAGACAGTTTCTGGCCTCCAGGGGATCGTGGCCAGGCTAAGGCACATGACCATATAAATTGATGAGAGTACAGTTTGAGAGAGTGTATGACTAGGGGTTAGCTGAGGGTTATAGACAATTGAGCTTTGGCTGTAATAGAATAGATTGAGCAAGCCACTGATTATCTCACGCAATCAGTCTGGAGGTAGGCAGGACTAGAGTATCAGCTTGACATTGTCAGCAAGGACTCTGTTTCTTTTCCTCTTTCCACTGTGACACCCTTGATGTGTTGGCTGTTTCCTCAGATCTGTGTCCTCCTAGTTAAATATGGCTGTCACAGCTCCAGACATCACATCCTTACCTACCTAACCTTCTCCAAAATCAATTTTGAGGAGGAAAAAATAGAGTTTGTTCTCACATATCTCTTTTCATAAAGGAGGAAAACCTTTCCCAGGAGCTCCCAGCAGACTTCCTCTCAGCATTCATTGGCCAGGGATTTAATCATCTGCTGCTGCCCAAAGTAGGAAAGTGAGCCTCTAGGATTCTGCACTGTTAAAGTAAAAGGCTCTGGCAGCAAGAGAGAAAAAAAAAAAAAAAAAAAAAGAAGAGGAATGCAGGCAGGAAATGGCTGCTGGGTAGGCAACCAACCAGTCTGCTATGATTCTCAGAGAGTCGTCAGGCAAGGCAAAAAAGGGCAGACAGCAACTCAAGATTAGAAAAAAAATTAAAAGAACTGCAATATTATAAACCCTCGGGCAACCACTCAAAACAAGTCAAAGAGGTCTAACTAACAAGCCAGTAGTGGAGATAAAATGGATTCCAAATATAATCCCAAAAAGTACAGGAAAAGAAAAAGAACAGATGGAACAAACGGAAAACAAATAAGATGGCACGCTTAAATTATTAAAAATAATCTTAATAATTACATTAAATGTGAATTAACCAAACACTCCAAATAAAAGGTAGGGATTGTGAGACTAGATTTAAAAAACAGCAAGCATTAATATCAAAGTAGTATTCTGAGCAAGGAATATTACCAGTGAGTGATAAAGAGGGTCAGTTCCTGATGAGAAAGGAGTCAATTCATCAAGAAGACTTAACAATTCTAAATGTACAGTGTACACCTAACAAAAGAGCTTCAAAATACATAAAGCAAAAACCGACAGGACTGGAAGAAGAAATAGGCAAATTGGCAAATCCATAATTACAGTTATAGATTTCAAGATTTCTCTCTCAGTAATTGAAATAACAAGTAGACAGAAAGTCAATAGGAACATAGAAAACTTGAAAAACACTACCAAGTAGCTTGACATAAATGACATTTAAAAAAAGAAAAAAACATTCTACCCAACAAATGTAAACTACACAAGTGTATATGGAACATTCACCAAAACAGACCATATTATGGGCCATTTAAAAAATTGTTTAACAGTGGGCTCTCCAGTACTAGGATATCTTTTGGCATCCTGGAGGTATTCCTGAGCCTGGCATTCCTTTAGCCAACTGAGTAGTTCAGAATGGGACAAGATGCAAGTACTGGCCTGAACATTCTCAGCATCCTAATAATAATATGTCAAATCCAAATATTCAGAGGGTATGTGTTGAGAAGCCAAGTGATGGCTACGAAATATTAGCTTTCAAAATTTTTCTTTGATTCATTTAAAGTACATAAAGAGGCTGGGCGCGGTGGCTCACGCCTGTAATCCTAGCACTCTGGGAGGCCGAGGTGGGTGGATGGCTCAAGGTCAGGAGTTCAAAACCAGCCTGAGCAAGAGCGAGACCCCGTCTCTACTAAAAATAGAAATAAATTAATTGGCCAACTAAAAATATATAGAAAAAATTAGCCGGGCATGGTGGTGCATGCCTGTAGTCCCAGTTACTCGGGAGGCTGAGGCAGAAGGATTGCTTAAGCCCAGGAGTTTGAGGTTGCTGTGAGCTAGGCTGACGCCACGGCACTCACTCTAGCCTGGGCAACAGAGTGAGACTCTGTCTCAAAAAAAAAAAAAAAAAAAAGTACATAAAGAGATAGAGTCTGAATGCTTGTATTCAAGGTATTTCCAGTAGACTCCTTTTTTTATAAAGCACCCTCTCTTTACTTAAGATATTGAATGTATTATGCATGTGCTGTCCAATAGTATGGAATG
>CAUYPO010016111.1:0-27312 GCA_963574435.1 Cheirogaleus major
AATGAGGAACGGCCCGAGTGCCCGTAATAGTGGGAACAGTTAAAAGAGCGAGGCATATCTAGGAAATGGAAAGTTACATTTAAGTTAAATTTGAGATTACATTTAAAATACTGGATTTTAGGGCCGGGCATGGTGGCTCACACCTGTAATCCTAGTACTCTGGGAGGCCGAGGCGGGAGGATGGTTTGAGCTCAGGAGTTTGAGACTAGCCTGAGCAAGAGCAAGACCCCGTCTCTACTAAAAATAGAAATAAATTAGCCGGATGCCTAAAAATACATAGAAAAAATTAGCCGGGCATGGTGGCACATGCCTGTAGTCCCAGCTACTCGGGAGGCTGAGGCAGGAGGATCGCTTGAGCCCAGGAGTTTGAGGTTGCTGTGAGCAAGGCTGACGCCACGGCACTCTAGCCGGGGCAACAGAGTGAGACTCTGTCTCAAAAAAAAAAACAAAAAACTGCACCATATGATAAAATTGCACACACATACACACGCAGGCAGGCGTGCACACAGTACATGCACAACTGGTGAAGAACAAGTAAGTTTCATGAATTGCACCAACGTCCATTTCACGGTGCTGCTGTCGTGCTGCGGTTATGCAAGATGCTGACATAGGGGCAGGAGGGCTGGTGCGTGCCCAGCACCTCCATGTGTATTTTTTTTTACAACTTCCTGTAACTCTATCACTATTTCAAAATAAAACGGTTAAAATAAAATGTGCCAGGTTCTCTCACATCTTTATCTCTTTTCTGAGAACATTATTATCATCCTCATATATACCTTTTAACTCTTCTTTATTCTTCAAAATCAGCTCAGTCATCATTGCTCAATAAATGTTTTCTGAATGAGCAAATGAATGGTCCCTGTTATACTTGTGATAAAGAAAGAGGCTGTTAAATGAATAAATCAACATAATTTAGCAGCTAAAAACCCTCACTTGGAAGTCAGGCTACTTGACTGAAATCCCAACTCTGCACCCTCCTCTACTGCATTTCTGAGCTTCTCTGAGTTTCCTCACCTCAAGGAGAAACAGTACTGATATCATAGGGTTATTGTAAGGATTCAATGACTTAACACATGTAAGGTGCTTAAAATACTACCTGGGCATGAAGCAAGTTCTCAAAATTGGATTTTTATTATCTCTAGGATGGCTTTTCTTTCCTTTTTCTATTTTTTTGAGATGGGGTCTCACTCTGTTGCCCCAACTAGAGTGCAGTGGCGTCATCATTACTGCAAACTCCAACTCTTGGGCTCAGGCGATTCCTCTGCCTCATCCTCCCAAGAAGCTAAGACTACAGGTGCATACCACTACATCCAGCTAATTTTTTCTATTTTTTGTAGAGATGGCGTCTCCCTCTTGCTCAGGCTGAGCTCAGGTGATCCTCCTGCCTCCCAGAGTGCTAGGATTATAGGCATGAGCCACTGTGCACCGCCAAAATGGCTTTTCTGACCTGTCTCCAACCATATCCCTATGCAAAACCTATCCCATGTGTGTCCAAAACATCCTACTCTCCTTCGCCTCCACTGCCGCCAGCATGATCCTATCCTGCGTCCTGGTTATCTACTGTGTAACAGACCACCCTAAGACTAGTGGCTTAAAACAATGACACCATTTATTTTGTTTGTGAGTCAACAGTTTGGGCAGGTTCAATGAGAACAGTTTTTCTTTGCTCTAGTTGGTATTGGCTCAAGTGGCTAGAAGGCTGGAGGCTGACTCTAAAGCTACTTTCACTCACATGCCTGGTGCTCGATGCAAGCTATCAACTGAGACCTTAGCTGGAGCTCTTAGCCAGAACACAGGCATGCAGCCTCTTCATGTGCCCTGGGCTTCCTCACAACATGGTGGCTGAGTTCCAAGGCCAATGTCCTAACAGAAAAAGAGCCAAGGCTGGGCTCGGTAGCTCACACCTATAATCCTAGCACTTTGGGGAGGCCGAGGCAGGAGGATTGCTTGATGCCACAAGTTCAAGACCAGTCTGAGCAAGAACAAGAGCCTGTCTTTACTAAAAATAGAAAAATTAGCTGGGCATGATTGCATGCGCCGGTAGTCCCAGCTACCTGGGAGGCTGAGGCAGGAGGATTGCTTGAGTCCAGAGTTTGAGGTTGCAGTGAGCTATGATGATGCCACTGCACTCTGTCTGCCACTGCACTCTACCCAGGGTGACCAAGTAAGACTATGCCTCAAAAAAAAAAAAAAAAAAAACATTAAAAGAAAAAGAGCCCAGTACAAGTCATATCACCTTTTATGACCTCGCCTCCAAAGCCATGCAGTGTTATTTCCTTAACAATCTATTCGTCAAGGTAATCACAAATGTCCTCCCAAGTCCATGTTAAGAGGAAATAAACTACACCTCTTAATGAGGAAATAGGAAAGTTCTGGAAATGTGAGACCAGAACTCTTACTATGTTAACCATGTATTTTATTTTGTACATCCTGATGCTTTGACATCTGGGATCCTGCTGACCCTGGAGGTACTGCCCCTCCCAAGGCTAGCAAATTCCTAGAGATGATAAACAAGCTCAAGTTCTAAAACTCCTTAGGCCAGAATTCAACATCCCTCTAGGCAGACCCCAGTCCAATTTCCCAACTTCCCTCTCTCTACCCACCTCTAACTCTTTGGCCTATTCCCTATTCTAAGACACCTTGCAATTACTCTCTCCTGGGTCTCCTGCCCACCTTTCAAAGCCCAGCCCGATGCCCCAGCTCCTCAGTGGTCCTTTCTGAAGCCGTTCCCGTTCACGGTGACACGTGCCCTTTCTTCAGCATTCATCCTCTGCACCCTTTCCCTCTATTGCTTGGTTATACAGCAGATCTACGATATTGTTCATTAGATTCTGAAGATTAAAGCTCTAAGGAACTTTAAGAGATTATTTCATTAGACTCCCTTAATTTGAAGCAAGGAAACCAGGCCTTAACGATGGCTTGCCCGAGGTCCCAGCACTCATTAGTGGCAGAGGAGGGAATAGAATCCACAAACCTATATCTACTCCATTCTCTCTCCGTAACACCATGTGGCCTCTATTTAACTGTTTTAAATGTGTTAGTCTTGTCCCCAACAGAGTTCTGAAGCTACATCAGGGCAGGTAAGTGCCACATCCCATATCATTTCATACCCTCAAAACACCCAGCACCATCTCAGCAAGTCCATGTTGAAACCACAAAGGTGTTTCTAGGTCATCCCTTTACCCACTTGGGCCGGACTTTTTTCTCAACAGTTTCCTAAGAATAAGATATTTTTCTCCTCTTTTAATACAGAATACCTTCCTTATGAGTTTTCTAAAAGGGTGTTAGGCGAACCAACACAAAAGGAGTTGGGTAACATGCTTGAAGAAACTTAGCCAATTTTTGCAGCCTCAGAAGCATGCTCTGTTTACTTCTTGGACCTAACTGTGGTCCCACCATAAATCGAACCAGACACACTTGCTCTAATTTTATCTCAACTTTGCAGGCAGATTGTAACCCAGGGTTGGTTTAGTTCATCCATTTCCTAGTCCATTAATCCATTGCTCTTGCTGTCTCAGCTGTGTGGGCATTCTTTCAGTTGGAACACACATGGGCTGTTTCCTCCTCCAGAAAGCTCTTAGAAAGAAAGAGAAAGAAAAAAGAAAGGAAGGAAAGAAAAGAAAGCAAACAGGATATCCACCTCTCCCTTTATAGAGCCAGAGCCCCCCACCCCCCGGGGGGCCCACTGTATCTGCATAAAGGGCTTATTTTACAAATGACCCATTACCTAGGGCACAATACAGCTGTCCTCCAGTATTCAAGCTCATCTTTCTGGGAGTCCGTTCCCTCCTTAGCCTAATGGATTCTGTCATGGGCAGGATGTGGCTTTTGCCATCACAAACCGTAAAACCCAGGGGCGATGGCTGCAGCCACAGGGCCCTCCTGCCAGCCCATCAGCACTGAGGTTTGATGAGGAGGAGAGAAAGGAACACTGAGGATGGTTCTGAGCACTGAATAACTTCTCAGAGGTACAGTGAGGGAGACAGACCCAGATCCATAATTGCAGAAGCCTCTCACAACATTTAATTAAAACTTGGGCGGAAACGAACACCAGAAACAAGTGTCATTCATCAACTTAAAGCACCAACTAAGGTAAACACTGCCACAAACTCAGGAAAAGAGAGGGAGGAGAATGGAAAGAGGGGCGATCACTCTGGATATCAAGCAAATCAAATTACCCTGAAGGCCCTGCCAGACACATGCATTAATCACTGGTTATCCCAGCTGCACACCTGTACGGAGGGAACCTGTCGTGCTCAAAGTGACTCCAGCTGATGAGTGGGAAAGCAGAAGGGACAGGGAAGCAGGCCACGGGGGGCCCAACCCAGAAGTGGCCACGTGGCACCCACAGCTCTCCAGTGGCCAGGTGGAAGGAGGAGGAGGAGCGGAGCTAGATTCAGGCCGGGGTGCACCATCCCCGGCTGTCCAGCTGCGGTACGCACTTCGGCTTTTCTTCTGGAGCGGGTGCGCCCACACAAACCTGCCGCACCACAGCACGAGGCGACTTTCCCTGGGAGAGGGGAGGAGGCTGCAGGGGCAATCCAAGGCAACTCCCGGGATTGTGTAACGGGTGGGCAAGCCGATTGAACTTTCAAATCCTTTATGTGGCTGGTTTTCTCCCCTCGTGAGATTCAGTGTTTAGGAGGAGGGAGACGGGGTGGGGTGGGGACAAAGTGAGCTGCTCACTGACTTTGTTTCCTGTGCGGCACAGGCTTTGTACACCCACAAGTCCCCAGGGCTTGTCACAAGCTGAAGCCTCCTCACTCCACAAAGCAGAGGCTGGAGAGCAGCTCAGACACCGGGGCTGGGAGCTATTTGCACTCGATGAGCAATTTCAAGTGGGAACCATCTGAGTGTGTGCCTGTGTGAATGCCAGAGTGCATTTAGAGGGAACAAATGATTTATTATCAGCCTCCACAAAGTCTCAGTCCAAAAGGGAGGGAGTTCCTCAGTCCCCTCCTTATCATTAAAACCTTAGAGGGGTAGAATCCATTCGGTCTCTTAAGCCAGCCTGGAAGGGAGTCACAGATCATCAAGCAGCCCGCTCAGCTCCTCCAGCCCTTCTTTGAGTACAACAATATGTATAAACTGGCAAAATGGACTGCAGACCACTTTGATGTTAAACAAAGAGGAAAAACTCCAAAACAGTATTAAAAAGTGTATCTCTATTTAACTCTTCCATGTCCTTTCTGCAGAACAAATTTAAGATGCAGCCAGCTGGACAACACTCCAGGGAGCACTAAATAATGAATAATTACCATTTCAGACACTTAGACCCAAGTATTTCCTAGCAAGAGAAAATATCCATTCTCATCGTCTGAATTACTCTAATTATTACCTTGCTAATAAAAAATACTATCTTTTGAGCAGTTGCTGGGGCTTGATCCTGTAAGAAGAGCTCTACAATTACCATCGTATTTAATCCTTGCAAGAACCCTGTGACATCCACGTTATTATCTCATTGTGAAGATGGAGGAACAGACAGAAAGGTTAAGGGACATACCTAACACGTCCCAGCCTAACATGGGGCTCCGAACTTGGGTCTCTAAGGTTTCAAAGACCTCCCTGGAACACAAAGCCTGGATTCCATTTACTTGGGAATGACATGTTCTACGTAAATAAACTTCTCAGATATCTGAAACCAATCCCTTGAAAGCCAAATCTTCTTTTTAAATTGTTTTTTCATTTTTAATTTTTTTGAACTTATGTAGAGAACTATTCTTTTTATAATTTTAATTCATTTGAAATGGAATTTTTCTAAAATATATGTTATGTTTCCATAGCTTACAAAAGAAAAAAATTCCAAGGAAATGTCCAGAGGAATGATCCCTGTGCAGGTAGGAATTCCGGCTTTTAGGTCCTCAGAGATGGCAGGAAAGGAGCATGTCTTATGAGCCAAGACTGCAACTGGCTGCCCACGTGGGGACGAGGAGCACGCTCCAGGACCAGCTGGCCAGATGGAGAAGTCAAAGCGGTTAAAGCTTGGTGGTTTGGTGAAACCCACCCAACTATGAAAGAGAGCACTAGGAAGGTTTCCAATCAGCATAGATTGAAAACCAGCCATGAATCAAGAAGTAAGAACATTGTAAGATCCTGTCATATATATTGTCCCACTTCTTCTTGGCAATGATAGGGTTCAGGACATGCTACCACAAAATATGTCACCTCGGCATTTGAGAAATCAATAGAAGTGGGAAGGTCACTCTCTCCTTCCCCTTCCCTTCCTCCCCTGAAACAGGCCATAAAACCCTCATTTCAGACATGCCCTCCCTATGCCTGCAGGAAAGGAGCACCCTTATCTCTGAAGACACAGGAACACAGAGAAGAAGCTGAACAAACAGACCTTGCTAGGTTCCCCCAGTTTGTTACCATTAGATCGCACCCCTTTGTCCAATCATATTTCCCCAAACTGTCCACTCTTCAGCAAACCTAAGCATAAAAATACACAGGTTTCCCTGTTTCTTTGAGTCTTCATTTCTGAAGGCCCCTGTGTCATGTAAAATGTATATTAAATAAATGTGTGTGCTTTTTCTCTTGTTGCTCTATAGAGACCTCAGCCATGAACCCAGTGATGAAGTGAGAAAAGATATTTTTTCAACCTTTACAGTAATATACAGTAAAATCACCCTCCAAACAAAACAAAACAAATTTTTATTTGTACATAAGTACATGTAATATTTTATTGTATGCATAACGTGTGTAATAAGCAAGTCAGGATATCTGGGGTATCCATCACCTTGTAGAATAATCATTTCCGTGTGTTGGGAACATTTTAGATATTCTCTTCTAGCTATTTTGAAATATAAAATATAAAATGCAGTGTCACCCTACCCTGCTACGGAACATTAGATCTTACTCCTTCCATCCAGCTATATGTTTGTTCCCATGAGCGACATCCTCCCCAACAAAACACACACCCTTCTCCGACTCTGGTAACTATTATTCTACTCTCTACAGAACGAATTTCTAGGGTTATCAGAACTTATTAATAAATTAATATTAGTGCCACTAAAGTTGGTATTCAACCCCCGACTGCTAAATCTGACTGGCTTAAAAAATAAAATAAATTTTTAAAAAATAAAAATGTGTGTAAGGTGAAACATTGACAGCGGTAATAGCTGAGTGATGTTATTAACTTTGTTCTTCCTTATTGTCCCTAGGTTTCCATTCTAACTTATACCAGAGAACTGTACTAGATACTCAATTTTCAGGTCAAATATTGTACCCAAAGAGTATGCACAAGGAAAGATGTCATCTGACTCTCAAGCAATGTCATTTACATTTGCAATAAAATGTAAGGATCATCTGCATTATTTTGTTGTAGTCAAACTGTGTGTCCATAAGCCTGAAAAATGAGGACTGGGGCATAGGGAAGGATCTTTGGTGTCAAGAAGAACTGATTTGTAATCCTAGCTTAGCCACTTAGTAGCTGAGTCACCTTGGATATTTTACTTAATCTCCTAGCCTCAGTTTCTCTGTCTGTAACATGGAACTTATGATACCTACTTCAAAGGACTGTCATGGGAGAAAATAACTCCTGGAGAGCCCTTTTCACTTACCAGATTTATACACTAAGTGAACAGATGCATGTTTTTCCTACATTTACAAATATAACACCTTTACCTCCTGGCTTCTTCAAATTGAACCTTATCGAAGCACTGACTGTTAAACTATAAATTCACCGTGAGATGGATCTGTTTTGGACACCGTGTTAAGGACTATGGCAATTACCGAAGTGCCCAGAGAAATTCACTGTGAGCTGATGCCACAGCGTGAGGCCATATTAAAATAAAGCTACCATGCAGAGAATTAATGTGGGTTGAGCAGCCAATTAAACGTATGCACTTAATACTTTCACATGCTTTATTTCACCCAATTATAGAATAGCGTCATATGGTTGGTATTTTTATCCCCATTGTACAGAAAGTTTCAACAATCCCCATGGCCAGAGAATCAATAGTTGGCATAGCTGAGATTCATGTCCAGATCTCACTGACTCCAAAGACTCTTCTTTATATACTGTTTCATGTTGTTATCTATTTTCATCATCAACTCAGATACTGGAATTATATTAATAGTACCTAGAACATTATTTAAGGCTAGAAAAGTTCAAGGAAGTTTTTCAATGGTTTACAATCGACGGATGGGTGATTCTGAATATTTCTCTTTCCATCTGTCTTCCTCTTTCTGTTTCTGTCTTTCTCCGTCCCTCTCCTCTCCCCCGCTTGATAGTATTCTCATCAACATGAAGATGACATTGTAAATTCAAGATGTTAGTTCGAACTTCTTCTTTTCTATTTAATGCAACAGAAAGGGAGAAAGACAGGTAGAGAGAGATGAGAGAAATTATGAAGATATATCCCTTAACCGCAAGAGTTTAGCCTTGGGATTTGTACCAAAACATTTACCCTAAGGCTAAGGTAGTACTTGCAGATTTCTGCTGGTACTTTAGCCAGAGTTTCCAAACCAACTGTGCCAAGATCGTGGGTCATGGTGAGGACACTGATTCCCCCAAATCTCTGGGGTGACCAGAGTCCCTGGTCTGCAGCCTTTAGCCAACAGCGGCCTTCACCAATGTTGTCATTCCTGTGTGCACCTTCACATGAGAGAAATGAGGAAATTCTGCTTGTCTCAAGAGGGCAGGCCAGCGTTAGGCAGAAAAACCATTTGACAGAGGTATCACTTGAAACGCTCCCAATAAAACCCAAGGTGTCCGAGTAGGTTTCTTCCTCTAAGAAAAATATGGTATAAAACAAGAGTCCAAAAATCCCTACCTGGAGAACTCTCATTAAACTCCCTGTATGTCCCTTCCCCTCTCAGAGTAGGACTTAACACTCTTAAGTCCTCGACCATTCTAACTTCCTGGCTAAAAAAGAATCACTTCATTGTGAAGGGGCAGCTCAAAGGAAGAAATACTGCAGCATTTGCAGCACGAGAGTCAGTTGTTTTCTTTCTTCATTTAAAGTGACTTTAGTGAAAATCCAGCCAAGCTGATGGAACCACAGTTTGGCCAAAGGGTGGAATAATATGCACACCAGAGTGACCAGTGTAGACACGGCCCATTCTCAGCTGCCCCACCAGTAGTTCAATCTTGAACACTGACCTACGAGACACGCTGGTGTTTGGCCTTGCTGTTGCCAACGCAGGTCTGCCTGGGCCCCTTCCTGGAAACCGTGGTGTCCTTATCTCCTCCCGCACAGAGCCCCGAGGCCTTTCCAGGGAGGGGCTGCTCCCGTGGGGAACAAGCACAAGATCTGACTTGCTGTTTTATCTTCAGACCATAAACAACCATTATCTGAACAACCATTTCTACAATAAGCTGGTTACCTAACTCTCTGGGCCTCAGTTTTCTCTTCTGTAAAATAAGAATCACGACATCCACACCAAAGGGCGATAGTGATAATTAAATGAGAAAATGGAGGTAGAGTGTTTGACTCAGAATAACAGACGATCAGCTCCTTCCCTTCCTGGCTTCATCCACAGCCTTCTCCATAGGTGATGTGAGTGAGGAGTCCCCAGAGGGGGAAAAACCGATACTGAGAGGACAAGCTGGCAAAGAATCCTAGACAAGAAAGGGTCCAGTTCAAGGTGACAAGCTTTGCCTGGAATGAGTGGGTGAGCAGAGATGAGACATCTCAGTAAGAAAGAAATTGAGCTAAACTGCCTCCCAAAGTACTAGGATTTCAGGTGTGAGCCACTGAGCCTGGCCCACATAATAACTTTTTAAAGATCTGAGTCAGCCCTGCAGCAACTTGGCACAGTATCTTATGCGCAGCAAAGTACACATTCATTCATTCAACAAACATTTACCAAGTATCTTTTGTGCCCAAGCTTAATGCTAGAGAATGGCACACAATGATGAACAAGATAGACACACTCCCTGCCATTGTGAAGCTGGAACCTTAGGGAACATATAGATTAGAAAACAGCCAATAATAGCACAAGGTGGTGAGTACTCACAGGAATACAGGATATAACACAGGGCATATAGGGGTAACGAGGAGACGTGAAAGATGATTAGCTAAGTGAAGAAGACTTCATGGAATTGTATTAAATATAAATGATTTAAATTAAAAATTACCAAATATATAAGGAATGGTGAACATAGCCTACCAATCAAAAAGGGAGCAATTCAAGGTATCCCTTGCCCATTTTAGAGATACACATGATCGATTGTCTGATTTGCCACTAACATGCTTTCACACTGCTGGGGAAATTTTTTCAAAGCAAGAGGCCCCACCAGGCGCAAGAACGAGTACACAGTATTGGGCACGAGGCAGTCCCCATGTGGCTGTGTGAGCACTTTGCCAGTGTGCAAAACGCAGGGATTAGGGAGGAGGAGGGAGAATGAGAGGAAACAAATTGAAAAAGCAGTTACCAATTGCAAGGAGAAATAACAGCGTTTATTTCTAAATGACAACTCTTTATCTTCCTACCCCAGGCCTATTTGTTGACAAGCCATTCTGTCAAAATGTGTTGGTCAAGGAAAGGGAGGCCCCCGTGTTCACACGCTACATTAGGCCTTGATCTTGTCTCTGCTGGAATTCAAGAGGCTCTCCCATAAGCAATCAGCCTCCTAATGGGCAAGAGGCACCTCTGGGAATGGGAATTTGACAAGGCTTGTCAAAACTGTCAGGCGGAAGCACGGAGTCTTTCTCATTCTCCTGTTCCTACCACAGGAAAGGAACAGCTCTGAGGGCTCATGCCAGTCCTTCGAGGACAAGAGCTGAAACCACAGTGAAAAGTTGGTCAGACATTAGCGGGGCACACGAACAAATCCATCCTATAAAAAAAAAGAAAGTCTGGATGAATACAGTGGCTACAGGCCGAGAGCACAGTATATCTTGAAGCTGTGGGTAACTCAATAGAGTGAAAGATTCTGACTCTTTCTCTCTGATTCCCTATAGCCAGACAGCAGTGGATTAAAATTGCCAGAGAAATCAAGCAGGTGGTAATGGCCTCTCGGCCAGATAAAAATCACCGGAGGACAGACTTTTCACTGAGGTTGTTCCATTGTCTTCCTCAGCTCTGGACTGTAGAAACCTGCAGGGATTCCAATCAGCTGTAGTGGCACAGCCACACCCTACACAGGAAATGTGTCCCCAATTAGGGGAGTGTTCCAGAGGGGCCCTGGGTTGGAGGGAGGCCAGGGCAGGGTCAATGGGTGGGGTGGGGGGGTCCTGCACCCAAGGCCACAGCCATGCAGACTTGGCCTTGAGCCTTTCACTTTCCGGAGAGCTGTGATAACCAGAAGCCAGAACTCTATGATTTTCACAGGCCTCTCCTCTGACTCCTGTTTAGTACAAGACCAAGGAAGAGTGAGGGGGCAGGGAGAGCAGATGGAGAAAAAATCTAGTCATCACCAGATCAGCAGGGTGGGTCCTGAAGGGTTAGACAAATGTGAGAAGATCAGAAAAGATCTCAAGCTAAAAACAAATGTCTTCCTACTTCCTTCTTCACACAACTCACAGCCCCTCCCACCCCACACACTCGCCCATCCCAACCCCAACTAACCTGTCTTGAAGATAAACATGCTCCCTTTAAACTCTAAAACCCGTCTTCCATTAATTCTGGTTTTGAGAGTGAAGCTTTCCCTGCTGACTGATTACTGAAAACTGCTTATTTAAAGAAACGTGGAATCTGTCTTGCAGACGATGGCTTCCATTCCGGACATCATTTTTGAGACTTCCACACAAACAGGAGAGACCAGCGAGCGCCTCCAGGCAATCCAGGTAGAGGGAAAAGGAGGGCACAAGTGTATCCTCGCTCACACGTACACACACACACACACAGCTCACCCCAGAAACTGCACCACACAAGCCACAGCTGCATTTGGGCTTCTAATTACTTTTCTGCCTAATTCATGCTAACACAGCAATTAGTGATAAAGCTCAAAACACTCATCCACATTAGCTTGACGACATTTAATTATGACATTAGATGTATTGCACTTCATGAGCTATGTAGCTTAGTGAGTAATAAGAAATCTACATGTATGGCCCATCTAAACGGCGATGTAATAAAAGTAAAGGAAAGCCATGAAATCCTCACTTTGTCATTAAAAGGAAATGTGGTAACGGGTGCATTTTTATGTGAAATATGCCATTTCCAGATGCTGACTAGAAATCTTGTCTCCCCAGCTCAGAAAACATGGTTAGATCTTTATTTTCAAAAAAGGAAGGAAGGAAGGAAGGAAGGAAGGAAGGAAGGAAGGAAGGAAAGAAGGAAAAAGGGAGGGAGGGAGGGAGGGAACAGGTAGGTTGATAGTTGATTATTGGGTGATGCCTCTGTGTGTATCCATTTTCATTTTTAGTATCTTAGACGTCAGCAGAAGATATAGGAGGAAATGTGACATTTTTTGCAAGGATGGTCCATGAGATGTGCCATTTGCTATTGGTTTACATGGGGCCTGTTCATGAGACATGATTAATAGCTCAGCGGCACTGCCAAAAAGCACATAAATCTGGCCATCCACGGTGTAATTGACACGCTGCTTGTCTCGCAGATCCCTACAGCTCTTGCTTATCGCGGTCTAATCCCCAAGTGGGCATTCGAAGCAGCTGATTATGCAATGCACAGTTGCTGACACTACAGTTTGGGGGTCTGTTCCTTATAGCACCCAATTAGCTGCCACATAAAGCCCTGCTCCCCTTGATCAACCTTGAGCAGGTGTTAAGTACCAGCTGAGCGAACGCAGGCAAGCGCAGAAATGCCACTGGAGCATCCAGGCCTTAGCAGAGGGGGACGTGAGGTAGGAACCTCCACCTCCACATTCTGCATCAGGTTGCCTTTCTCTCTAGACCTGCCAAGCACCCTGCTTAGGTTCTTGACGTGGAGAGCGCCGCAGTCTGCCACCCAACCCTCCATAGTAACTGCCCTGAGCTCCACCTGTCTTCTCCCCAACCCGCCTTACCTTCTTTCCCCATTCATTATACATCTTTCCTGTCCAAATCCAAATCCAGCAACTCTACACACCAATGTGCTGTGTGAACTTGAAAACTTCCACCCCCCTCTCTGGTCTTTAGCTTTCTCCATTTCTGTGAAAACTTAAAAAACAAAAACAACACAATACTGACTTAGCAGAGCAGCCCCTGGGAAGATTAAAGATTACATAACGAACAAGTTGTAAAGCCCTTTGAAAGCATAAAATGCTGTAGGAGTAATTATTATCATTGTTATTAATCACCTCGGTTCATCACATATAGTAAACATGCGATAATAAAGAGGGGACCCTTAAATGCAGTATCAGCAGCAAGACCTATTTATTACAATGCTGTTTGCTTGGATTCCATTACAGTTATAAAATTTTACGCTCCTCTAGCACTTTTCGTCTGAGAATGTCAAAGTGCTGTACAAGCACAGACTCTAATTACGCTAATCCTTGCAACACGCGGGGAACAGCAGAGAAAGGCCACATCCAGTTGTGTAACTCGCCATCTAAGCAGATCCTGTCCCGAACTGGGGAGGTCTCCCTGCTGAGGGCTATATCTAGCAATTCCCAAAATCTGAAGTTCCTAGGTGAGTCATATATACATATATATAAGTTTTCATATATATATAAACTATATATAAAACTATAGTTTTTTTTAAGCACAAATAATGTCAGGTAGAATACATATACAAAGGTTTGGGTATTTTCTTCTGTGCGGGGATTATGAATTCAACATCTTGCAAGTAACCAGCATATACCTGGATCCCGCCACATTGGCCCATGACTTGTGTGTCTGCCATCAGACAGAGACTAAAAGAAAATCTTCTGCGTCTTATTATTTGTAACATTGCCAGCCTGCAAGTTTTCACACGGTGATGATTACTAATGATAGTAAATGAGTTTATGCAGAAAAATACAATGAAAACGGTGTATGTTGTCAACATCTTGTCACTTCGCCAGTATCCTACTCATCTGGGAAAAAAGCTCCAGCTTTAGAGCATTCTCATGCAATATTTATAATATTGCTACAACTTTGTTGTAGGTTTCGGGGTAGGTAAATTGACGGTTTCAGCTATCATAATGATTCTGTCCTACCACTAATAAGAGCGGAACAAACTACACTCTTGGGGGTTTGCATCTTCCCAATTTAAAAAGCATGTTGCTGTGGTCTCCAAAGTAGGGTACCTGAACCCCTAGAATGTGTACGAGATGATCCACTGGGACCCAGAAAGGAAACAGTAAAGCCTCTATTTTATTTATTCTATTTTACTTTGTGCAAATAATGAAATTAATTTTATGAATATGTTATGCAATTTGAGAGTAGAACACATAGACATACACATAGTGTGAGTGCACACCCCAACATTTTTAAATGACACAGGACAAGCAAAAATGTTTGAAGAGGTCAACAAAATAATGAGAAATATTTTCATAGTGAAAGAGAGGTCTGTCTTTAGGTCAGACTCTACTTCTCCATTCATATTAGAAATGCTTTGGAGGGAGGGCAATGCACATTTATCTACAAAGATTTGCTGAAGTCCCTGAAACCAAAGAGGTCTTGTCAGGCTGAGACCTGATTCCAGTCCTTTACCCATCCAATAATTAGAAATGACGCTGGGCTCCCTGCATAGTTCTGATCACCTTTAGTTGTGACCAAAGTGGGCTATGGAGCATTTGCAGAAATCAAAGAACCTTAGCCCAAAGTAATACCACTTTATGTAACAAAAATAACACGGTAAGTTCCTTTGGGTGAATCACCTTCAAAAGGATCTTCTTCCAGTACTGGAGTCAAAAGACCCAGCTTTTTGTGCCTGCGGCATGCCCTTGGGAAAGTCCCTCATCCTCCAAGTGAGTCTGCTAAACCTCAGGTCCCCAACCCCCAGGCCTTGGCCGGTACCAGTCCGTGACTGTTAGAAACTGGGCCTTGCATGACCCCCCTGAGCTGCGTGCCCATCCCCCCACCCCCCACTACCCCACCCCCACCCCCCATCTGTGGAAAAATTTTCTTCCATGAAACTTAGGAACCCGGCTGCACAGCAGGAGGTGAGCCTGTGAGCGAAGCTTCATCTGTATTTACAGCCGCTCCCCATCGCTCACATTACCGCATAAGCTCCCCCCAACACCACGTGCACTCCACCCCACCCCACCCCCATCCATGGAAAAAGTGTCCTCCATGAAACCGGTCTCTGGTGCCAAAAAGGTTGGGGACCACTGTCCTAATCCACCAAATGGAGATTAAGACTCCACCCTTCCTGCGTTGGGCTCAAATACAGCTCTGTCCCTGTCCAGCTCAGAGTCAAGGCCAGGGTCTCTGACACTGGGGGAGAAGATAAAAATCCTTCTCACTTGCCCTCCATCCCCAGTTACTAAACTTGTAGGGATTCCTGAGAAGGATTTCCACTGTAACCGAAACTGGGGGCAGACAAAGGCAAACACAGGGAAAGGGCCTAAGAGACTCCACACTGCAGAAAGGGTGGCAGGAGCCCTGGAAGATTGTCCACGGAGGAAAATGGCACACAGCCAAGGCGCTAGATCAACAGTAGGCCTGAGGGGCAAATGAGGGCAGTGTTTCCAAGCATTTATTGGAAGAAAACCCAACGTCGCCCTTTCGCAATTTATTAGCATCCTATTGCAGCACTGTCAAATAGAAATATAATGCAGGCCGGATGCAGTGGCAACACAGCAAAACCTCATGTCTACAAAAAATAGAAAAATTAGCTGGCCATGGTGGCACGTGCCTGTAGTCCCCGATACTAGGGAGGCTGAGACAGCAGAAAGGCTGAAGCAGAAGGATCCCTTTTTTTCTTATTTTTGAAACAGAGACTCACTCTGTCGCTTGGATAGAGTGCCGTGGCGTCAGCCTAGATCACAGTAGCCTCCAACTCCTGGGCTCAAGGGATCCTCCTGCCTCAGCCTGCCCAGTAGCTGACCACCATGCCCAGCTGGGTCTCACTCTCGCTTAGACTGGTCTTGAACTTCTGAGCTCAAGGGATCCTCCTGCCTCAGCCTCTCAGAGTGCTAGGATTATGGGCATGAGCCACCGCGCCCAGCCCAGGAGGATCGCTTGAGCCAAGGAATTTGAGGTTGTGGTGAACTAGGATCATGCCACTGTACTTTAGCCAGGGCAACAGAGCAAGACCTTATCTCAAAAAAAAGAAAAAAGGAAAGGAAAAGAAAGAAAAGAAATATACTGCAAGCCCTCTATATAATTTTAAACTTTCTACACTATTAACAGTAGCCAAAAGGTGGGAACAACCTAACTGTCCATAAACAAAATGTGGTATATGATTATGAGATGGAACTTTGCTCAGCCCTAAAAAGGAAGGAAATTCTGACATATGCTACAACATGGATAAACCTTGAGGATATTATGCTAAGTGAAATGAGTCAGTTGCAAAAGGATAAATATTGTTTAATTTGTTAAACAAAGTTTACGGGAGCCCACTGTTTGTATTGAGCTTCTACACTGGGCCCCAGCAGACCAGACCAAATCAGAATTGAGTCACACATACGAGTTGCCACATAATCAAACTGAACTCTGAAATGGACCTATTTAAACACACACACACACACACACACACACACACACACAAGATTCACGGCAACCAATCAGAAGGGGCCCAATTTACATGAGCCCACACGATAAGGGAATTCCCTCTGTTTTACCCCTATAAGCAAAGTAATATACGACCAATCCTCTTATTGGTTGGTTGTTTTTTTTTGAGATGGAATCTCATTCTGTTGCCCGGACTAGAGTGCCATGGTGTCAGCCTAGCTCACAGCAACCTTAGATTCCTGGGCTCAAGTGATCCTCCTCCCTCAGCCTCCCAAGTAGCTGGGACTACAGGCGTGCAACACCACACCTGGCTAATTTTTTCCATTTTATATGGAGATACAGTCTCGGTGTTGCTCAGGCTGGTCTCAAACTCCTGACCTCAAGTGATCCTCCCACCTTGGCCTCCCAGAGTGCTAGGATTACAGGCGTGAACCACCATATCCGGCCCACTTATTATTCTTTATTTCTGCTTTCTTCACCTCTTTTCTGCCTATAAGACCAACCCCTTCTGCTCCGCTCATCAGAACATCCATCCTGTTTTATAGAATAAGGTGTTGCCCAATTCTAGAATCATAAATAAAAGGCAATTAGATCTTTAAACTGAATTTGTTGTAATTTTCTCTCTTGACAGAGTCCACTCATATAAGTACCTAGAGTAGCCAAATTCATAGACAGGAAATAGGATGGTGGTTGGCAGGTGCTGGGGACAGAAGGATTGGGGACTTGTGTCATGGGTGCAGGATTTCAGATGGGAAAACGAGAAGTTGTGGGCATGGATTGTGGTGATGGTTGTACAACAATACCAATCGCTCGAGCCCAGGAGTTTGAGGTTGCAGTGAGCTGTGATGACACCACTGCATTCTACCCAAGGCGACAGATGGAGACCCTTTCTCAAAAAAAAAGACAACTAAAAAGAAACATTCATTTTAACAATATCTCTCCTTTGACCCACTGTATTCAAAACATTATCATTTCAACATGTAATCAACATAATAATAAATAATAAGATATTTTACATTCTTTTTCTCATACTATGTCTTTGAATTCCAATATGTAGTTACCATTTACAGCACATCTCAATTCAGATGAGCCACGTTTCCAGGATCCAATAACCACGTGTGGCTGGTGGCTACTGAAATGGGCAGTGTTCACCCAGAGGAACGAGATCTGTGCGGGAAAAGCGAACACCACTGCGTCACTGGGCTCCGGTCACTCTACTGGGGAAGTCCTCTTGAGAAAATAAAATGAAGGAAAATAGGTCATTTTTCTACTGACAGGACTAAAAGAATCACTGGAAATGGGGAAGTGTAGGAATCAGTGCTCAATAACATGACGAGCCGAGTAATAATACTAGTTAACATGTCTTAAATATGTCCATGTGCCAAGCGCTATTCTCACGATGCTGTGAAGGAGATGCGCTGGTGTTATCCTCATTTGACAGATGAGAGACAAGCACGGAGAGAGGGAGAAGCTGCCCAAGGTCACACCGATGGGAGGGAGCGGAGCCGGGACTGAAACCCAGGCGGGCGGTGGCTCGAGAGCTGTGCTGTGAACCGCTTCGCGGCCCCGTCTTTCCCTGGCTGTGCCACGTTCTCCAGACATATCCAGAGGCTGAGGAGTTGGGAGCATAGCAATGGCCCAAGGGAACTTCAGGGTGTCACTTCCTCACCTATGACAGGCACAATGTCAACGTTTAGAACAAGCAGAAGTCCACGGGGAGAGAGAGCATTCGCCAACGGCGACAGCACCGGGGGCAGCGCACAGCACACGAAGGGATCCGGGTGATGGTAGGACGCAACAACGCACCGGAGCAGCCACACCAAGCAAAGGCTGGTGGCCCGAGAAGACCAGTGCAAAATGGCAGGCGCACATCGCTGGCCCAAGCATGGCCCGAGGAGCATGAGCAAGCGAGACAGTAAGCAAACAAGAAAGCAACCCAGGAGAACTTGATGGTGAGGAGCAGACGCCAGCAGAGATTACAGGCGGGCCAGGACACCCAGAGATACCAGAAGGACAGAGGACGTCCCAAGAGTAATGGCCATGAGGCAGTCAGGGCCACTGAGCCGGCAGGAGTTCCTCTTCCCCACAAGCCTATGAGACCGACAGATGGTCAGGTTAGTCACATGCGTGAACAACAGTTCTGACTTAGGTTAGATAGTGGCGTTGAATACTTGGCAACACTGCTTTTGAGATCAAAAGTTTCTTTCCTAAAAAAACTGAACAGCTGAACAATGAAATCCATGACCTGGCTGGAAAAGCCCAGGGTCATGGAACTTGACCTATAGAGTAAGTTCGCTGGCATTTCTGTCTCCCTCTGTGCTCTGCTCTGAAGTACTGTAACTCAAAACAGAAGAAGAAGTCCCTGTGTCATGATATTTCCCCATAGACTAAGAGATGGAAGAAAGACTCACATGAAATAATGTTAATTTCGGGACATGGTGACGACTCAGAGAACTTCAGACACCAACTTTCCGTATTCTGGGTGGCAGAAATCAGGTTAGGCAGAGCTAATAAACAGTGCAAGAATAAACAGCTTAATTTATCCTTCAAAGGGAGAGAAGCCAGCCAGCCCCGGGTGTAGTATCTATTTTGCATGGGTGAAATCGCATTTCTGATGATCATGTTTCTGCTACACAAACCCCCAGCCTCCCACCGAGCCAGCATATCAGAGGTGAGCCATTCCCTATTCTACCCCAATTGTCAACTACTCTTGTCATCACGGAGCTCACGCTGAGCCACCACTGAGCTTGACAGACAATAACAATAACAACAACAAAAAGCCCTGCCTAGAAAATTATTGTTTTTATACACAACACAGATCAGTTTGGTAGACAGTTTCCAAAACATCCACCAACCCACGAACATGTTCTCCAGTCCTGCCCCATTAGATCCAAGCACGCCCTGAGGGCGCACAATCCTTCTTCAGGCCACTGTGGTCTCACGCAGACATCATGAGTAGCGGCACGCTTCCTTCTGTTAGTGTCAGCAGAGAAGAATGAGAATGGTGGGGAAACCAAAAAACCCACGGGGTCCCAAGTAGAGGAATTAAAGTTGGTATGCTTTTAAATTCATTTTTATTACACAAATAATATACATGATGATGGAAAATTTTAAAAAACACAGATGGAGGGGGAGAGGATATGTGACCAGATCAAGAAACTAATTTGTATTTCTGCATAATTTATTTTAAGAGATAAGTCGACAAGCTACAGCTTCCCAATGATTACCTAAAAAGTTCACGAGTACAAAGGAGAACAAATTGATAAGTCAAATGTATCTCATCGTGAACGTACTAAAAGCAGTTGTATCTGGTGTGCTGGGTGCCACTGGAGTCTTCTTGGAGGCTATATCCACAAGTACAAAATAGAAGGTCCGCTTAGAGAACTCACTCCCACAGTCCTGATTCCAGATTCTCAGAGGAAATAGGATGGGAAAAGCAAAGAGAGGCAGTGGAAAGTAAGAGTAATTGGAACGTTACTATCCAGGCTGAGTACCAAAAAAACAAACCTTTATTCCCTCCAGTGGCATCTACCCTGTAGGACACAGGTCCCTACAGGGTAATTGCAAGAAGGTTGCAAATCCATATGCATTCCAAGTAGTTTCCAGCATTAAGATAATTAAAAGTATAACGACTAACACATGAGGCTCGTTAAATTCTTTGATATTAACAAGGGGTCCTCACCCTCACAGAGTTTGAGTCCATTACTCTAGTCTGTTTTTGACTCCTAAGGCTTGGGTGCTTAAATTATCTCCCATTTAGATCCCACACATCCTCCCACAGAGGATGTAGCCAGGAGTCTTCACTCTCTAGGTGGCCTTAGGCACCTCACTTCTCAGTTCAAGGCCTCAGTTTCTCCTTAATGCTGTTGTCAGTCATAACAACGGCAGTAAGTGGCACAAACGGAATAGCTAGCCCACAAAGGTAATCTGGGGGGTAGTGGGGTAGTATGTGTCAATTCCCTAGAGACGTTCATTTCAAAAGAGAATGTTACCTTAATGATGTTAGGTTTCCTCAAGAACCCTAATTACACATCACTTGCTAAATATGTGATTCTCTAATCAGAGAAAAGCTATTGCAAGTCTGCCAAATGGATAATTTCTCACATGGAATTAGGTTCTCAAGATTCATGATTTCTATTTCCAAGTCTGCCATCAGAGTCTTACCTATTTATTTGTCTAATCTCGGATTTTCAAGATGCAAAATAGATTAAAAATTCACACTATTGAGAATGCAATTTCTTAGGGATGCAACAAATACAAAGTATGTTCATATTATAAGATAATATCACAATAATATTTGTCTTTTTAAAACACAATTATAAAATAAGCATTTGATAAAGAATTAAAATCTTTACTTAAAATATACCATGCATTAATAAGAGAAATATCTATTTCATTACTTTTCCACTCATAAAAGCTAATTATGTCAACTTAATCCAGGAAATTGCTGGCTAAATAGTGTGTAGCATTTTTTTCCCTAATGAGACTCCAACCAGCAGAAAATTATGGAAAAAATAGGATTTGGTGTCAGAGACTTGGGTTCAAATCTTAGCTGTGCCACTTACAGACCTCCTCCATACTGGGTTAAGTCATTTTCCTCATTTTCTTTTTCCTTTCTTTTTTTTTGAGATAGAGTACAGTGGCATGATCATAGCTCACTGCAACCTCAAACTCCTTGGTTCAAGTGATTCTCCTGCCTCAGCCTCCCAAGTAGCTGGAACTACAGGCACACACCACCACACCTGGCTAATTTTTTCTATTTTTTTGTAAAGACAAGGTCTCCCTTTTGCTCAGGCTGCTCTCGAACTCTTGACCTCAAGCAATGCTCCCACCTCAGCCTCCCAGAGTGCCAGGATTACAGGCATGAGCCACCTCGCCTGACCTTCCTCGTTTCAAAATAGTAATAATCACAAGGTTGCAAAGAGGATTGACTGTAATAATGCAGGTAGAAGCCAAAATACTATAGAAATATTAGCTATTATGTTAGTGCATGTCCAGTCATTCCTCCAGTCTAGCCAGCTAGTCAATAACCAGAACTAACATTAACTAGGGTGGGGTGTGGGCAGGAGGGGACAGTCACCCCAAGGCCTACTGGAAATGTCTATCAGCCTCTGTACCTCTCTTACCATCAGCAACCCCCACTGGAAGAAACCAAAAGTAGCCCCCCACCAAAAGAAGTTTTAGGTCCTCACCATAACTCCCTTAATGCTGGCTTAGTGGTTGGCACTTGCTAAAATACTGTTTTCACTAAAAAGCCATCATCAGAATCATATGATACACTCAAAAAACTCACTGCTTAGAAGTTCTTACAAGGATTGCCATCCCATGTCTTGAAAGCAAAAGAAATAAAATAGTACATTCATTACAACAAAAGTATTCTTCATCCCTCACTGTTAGCATTTCTTACTAGAAACATCATACTTGCACTCGCTACAACCACCAAGGTTGCATGCATGACCATTTGCCTGCCTCATTAAAACAGAGTTTAATCCCTGGGCACTTTTCAGAGGTTTATGAAAGGAAAAAATTGTATGTAGGTAGCACATTTTTAAACTATCAACAGAAAACTGCAAATTTTAGAAGATACAGAGGCCCTGAGGTCAAGCATCTTCCCTCCACATATGTTATTGCCACTTGAGTTACAATCAGGTGGAGCCGCTGGAGGTTACTACAGATCCACTCATCTACTTAAGCTTTCGTCCAAAAAGGAGCTTCTCATTTAATGTTTTTCAATGCAACATTTTTTTTTTTTTGCTACAAAAGAAAGATGTAATCATTATAAACATTTAAAAATAAGACAATTTTAGGCCGAGGCAAGAGGATCGCTTGAGGTCAGGAGTTCAAGATCAGCCTGAGCAAGAGCAAGACCCCAGTCTCTACAAAAATAGGAAGAAAGTAGCTGGGCAATTAAAAATAGAAAAAAATTAGCTGGATGTGGTGGCACGCGCCTGCCTGTAATCCCAGCTACTAGGGAGGTGGAGGCAGGAGGATCGCTTGAGCCCAGGAGTTTGAGGTTGCTGTGAGCTAGGCTGATGCTACAGCACTCACTCTGGGCAACAGAGTGAGACTCTGTCTCATAAATAAATAAACGAAGAAATAAAGAAATAAAAATAAGACAATTTTGTTCATAATCTCAGCAACCAAAGATAACCGTTAACATTTTGCCACAGATATCTATAGTCTTTTTACTATGCAAGAATGTAAATTCTTTAACTACAATAATATAATCGTATGTACAGGGGTTTTTAACCTTGTTTTTCATAACAGTACATAGTCAACATTTTTTCATGTCATGAAATATTCCTCTTCAGCACCATCTTAAGTGATGTTATGGTATCCCACTATATGAACTATGTGTTACTTATCCAAACCTCTGTTGCTGGACATTTAAGTTGTTTCAAACTTTCATTATTATAAACAACGCTGAGATGGACATCCTTGCAGCTAAAACTTCAGGTACATCCGCAGTTATCGCCTTAGTATAAATCCTAGAGGCAAAATTGCTGAGTCAAGGCGTTTACAAAAGTTTGACTTTGACATGTACCTGTGCATTTTTGTTTTCCAAAGCAAGATTTAGAAGTCCTTCAATAAGCCCAGAAATCTCAAAAGTACTTTGTGACTGCTAGTCATGAAAACTAAACACGGACATAGTCCTTTATTACCTCACATTGACGGATAAGTAGGAAGCACTTAGCAGAAAAACGTGTCATTTAACAAAACAATTATTTAATAATTTGTCAGTTTCTTAATCAATGTTTCTTCAACAAACCCCAGGCCCCACTGTCATGAGGCCCCATTCTTGTGGAGCTGTGTCTACATAGTCTCTTCGCATGTTCCAGATCAGAAGAAATACCCTTCAGTTTCCTTTGGCCAAGTTTTCCCCAGAACCACCTACATACACACAAAACCAAATAAACATCAAAATACAGTCCAAATGAATTTATCATCCAACGTCTTAGAATTAGTTTTTAATATTACTCAAAGGGACTTATTGTCTATATGCTTATTTTTTTGTTGTTTTGTTTTGTTTTGTATTTTGGCCACTGAATGGGGCCACCAGTGCTACTGAAGGGATTCCCATTTGTGTATATTTGAAATCGCACACTACCTATGTGAGGGTCCTGGCAGAACTCTGGGCCCAGCCTATCTACATGTTTGTGTATAAGGATAATCAACCAAAGTCCCCTATATAAATTCTGGAAGGGGTCCGGCTGGTGGCTCACACCTGTAATCCCAGCACTCTGGGAGGCCGAGGCGGGAGGATCCCTTGAGCTCAGGGGTTTGAGACCAGCCTGAGCAAGAGTGAGACCCTGTCTTTACCAAAAATAGAAAAAATTAGCCGAAGGTGGTGGCACATGCCTGCAGTCCCAGCTACTCGGGAGGCTGAGGCAGGAGGATCACTGAAGCCCAGGAGTTTGAGGTTGCTGTGAGCTATGGTGATGCCACTGCACTGTAGCCCAGGGCAACGGAGAGAGATTCTGTCTCAAAAATAAATAAATAAATAAATAATTCTGGAAGTACCGAAAGTTAAATCACCCTCACTTTTCTTGATGAAATTCAACTGTGAAAAATAAACTATACTATTACAAATAATAAGAAATATTTTGGCCAGTGTTTCAAACTAATTTAAGTGCCAAAAATGCCCCATGCTGTACATGTGGCTATATCTCTATCACCCTGAAATTGCTATCCTAACACTCTTTTCCCCTCCTGCTATTTTCCGAGGAGTGAGTGAGAGAGAAAAGACTGGTAGCCAAAAGAATCAAGGGAATACTTGAAGATTTAGGAAACTTTGACATCTTTCTCACCATCATCAAAAAGTAATTTTTAGGCTGGGCGTGGTGGCTCACGCCTGTAATCCTAGCACTCTGGGAGGCCGAAGCGGGCAGATTGCTCAAAGTCAGGAGTTCGAAACCAGCCTGAGGGAGACCCCATCTCTACTAAAAAAAATAGAAAGAAATTAATTGACCAAGTAAAAAAATATATACAGAAAAAATTAGCCGGGCATGGTGGCACATGCCTGTAGTCCCAGCTACTCAGGAGGCTGAGGCAGGAGGATCACTTGAGCCCAGGAGTTTGAGGTTGCTGTGAGCTAGGCTGATGCCACGGCACTCACTGTAGCCTGGGCAACAAAGTGAGACTCTGTCTCAAAAAAAAAAAAAAAAAGTAATTTTTAAAAGTAAGTACCACCCTGGCAATGCTTTGATCGTTTGGCAGACACCATCCTTCCCACAAGAGCATAAATTTAACGCAGGAAACGTTGTCATGAGGTGTCAGAACAAGTTACTATTTAATGGCCACTGAATGGGGCCACCAGTGCTACTGAGGGGCTCCCACTTGTGCATATTTGAAATCACACACTAGCTACATTAGGGTCGTGGCAGAACTCTGTGCTTGGAAACAGAACTAGGGTTATGGCTTTGTGCAGCTTTATGTTCTCTTAGGACCACGGGGACCACACAGCCCACAGCTGAGGACTGTGGTCTCAATCCAGTTGGGTGCTGAGGAATCTTGAGTAGAGTTAAACTAAAGCCCTTTGAGGGTAGTGTTGGGGTTTAGAATACCCCAGAATGAAGTCCTCTGAAGCAGCCTCAGAAGCAAAATTTCTCTCTTATCTTCTCCTGCCTTCCTGCCTCTGGCCCCTCATTCTCCCCTCAGGCTGGCCATACGAACTAGAATCTCTCTTCCCCAAGGCGAGTCATGGGAACCAGAGTCTCTTTTCCCCAAAGCCAGCTGTAAAACTTAAAGATATGACTCTAAATTTCTTACTGTTTTCTGTGCAAAAACTGGCCCTAAAGAAATTATCTGACCTATCCTGTTTGACTATAGGTCATAAGACCCCATTCCAGAGAGGGTCCTGCCCCACACCTAGAAGGAAGGAATGCATGCTCAGAGAAGCCAAGAAGAATCTAGACAGACAGGCCTTGTTGGGTTTCCTCACTCAGACCATTAGCATTAGATTATACCTTTTTGGGCTGGGTGTGGTGGCTCACACTTGTAATACTAGCACTCTGGGAAGCTGAGTTGGGAGGATCACTCAAGATCAGGAGTTTAAGACCAGCCTGAGCAAGAGTAAGACCCTGTCTCTACTAAAAAATAGAAAGAAATTATCTGGACAACTAAAAATATATAGAAAAAGTTAGCTGGGCATGGTGACACATGCCTATAGTCTCAGCTACTCGGGAGGCTGAGGCAGGAGGATAGCTTGAGCCCAAGAGTTTGAGGTTGCTGTGAGCTAGACTGACACCATGGCACTCTAGCCCGGGCAACAGAGTGAGATTGTGTCTCAGAAAGAAAAAAAAAAAAATTACAAAATCTTAAAAAGCCCATTAGGAGCATTATTTAAAAAAAAAAAAATTATACCTTTTTGTCTAATTTCTACATGGCTGTGCATACTTTGTTGAACCTAAGCATAAGAATGGACAGTTTCCCTATATCTTTGGGTCTTTATTCTGAAGTCTCTCGTGATACATAAAACTATTATCAAAACGATTTGTATGCCTTTTCTCCTATTGATCTGCCTTTTGTGAGTTGATGTTTCAGCGAAACTTCAGAGGGCCAATGGGAAGTGTTCCCTCTTCGATAGCAGGGAGCGCATCTTACTCTCCTTGCAACCTCCGTCCCTGGCACTGTGGGTGAATGAACTAATGGGAACACTGTGCACCACCAGAAGTTCCGCCTGCTGGAGGGTGAACTTCCCTGATCCTAAAAGATGCGTCAGGACAGCGCAGTGATAACTATTCCCAAGACCTGAACTTGACTCTGCTGACCACTCAGGGATAGCCCTGGGGAAAACATTGGAGCATTCGAATCCTTTCTCCTAATTCAATACCTCCCCCTCCTTTTTATTGTCTTTATTCCTAAGAGAGCAGAGCCCCAGTTTTGCCTGGGCCCCACGTTGGGCCTATGTTCAACGGAGGCCAGAATTCATTCTGCCTTTGTTTCTTTATTTCTTTTGAGACAGAGTCTTGCTCTGCCGCCCAGACTAGAGTGCAGTGACGTCATCATAGCTCACTGCAACCGACAACTTCTGGTCTCAAGCAATCCTCCCACCTTGGCCTCCTAAAGTGCTAGGATTACTGGCGTGAGCCACCACACCGGGCCCACTCTTCCTTTTGAGCTCCAAAACAAAATTCTGTTTTCTCAAGACTCCATCTGCAGGGGATGAACAGATACAGTCACACTTGTGTTTCAATCCCAGTTCGCCTCTATAAATCTTAATTTCCTTATCTGTAAGATGAAGATAATATTTCTTTCCTACATCAAGTTATGTAAAGTACTTAACATAGAGCCTGCCACAGTACTTAATAAGTAGGTTAGTACTATCATAATTGAAGGCCACAAAGAAATCCCAGCAGTGCAGACTGGTGAAGGAAAATAGAAGTTGAGGGAGTCTCTCTCGGAAATGGCTAAGTCAAGGCCGGGCATGGTGGCTCACGCCTGTAATCCTATCACTTTGGGAGGCCGAGGTGGGAGCACCACTTGAGGCCAGGAGTTTGAGACTAGCCTGAGCAAGATGGAGACCCTGTCTCTAAAAAAAAAATAGAAAAATTAGCCGGGATAGATGAGGCAAGAGGATTGCTTAAGCCCAGGAGTTTGAGGTTGCAGTGAGCTATGATGATGCCACGGCACTCTAGCCAGAGTGACAGAGCAAGAGCCTGTCTCAAAAAAAAAAAAAAAGAAAAAGGCTGGGGGCGGTGGCTCACGCCTGTTATTCTAGCACTCTGAGAGGCCAAGGTGGGAGGATCGCTCAAGGTTAGGAGTTCGAGACCAGCCTAAGCAAGAGCAAGACCTTGTCTCTACTAAAAACAGAAAGAAATTAATT
>CAUYPO010016112.1:0-33103 GCA_963574435.1 Cheirogaleus major
TGGTTGGAAGTGAAAGAGGCACGTTTTGGTTCCCTTACTCGGGGAGGGTGTGTAAGAACGTGTGCACATGCATGTGTGTGTAGGACCGATGGGGAACTGTGTGGTGTGAGGTCCTGGCCTACACGGTCCCGGCAGCCACACTCCCGGGCGTTACGGATGCTAGAACACCCTCTAGGTGCTGCGGGAGCTGATACAGGGAAGAGTCTGGGTGACCCAGCCATAGCCCCCACAGCAGGGAACTCTTCTTCCCTACTAGAGGGCTGCACCTTGCGGTGTCCATTGCTCCTCTCAGTCTCTACATCTACGATCCTGCTACTGCTGCTTATTAGTTTCATTAGTTCTTAATAACTTGAGGAAAGTCATTCGTCTTTATGGCTTCTTTTTTTTGAGACAGAGTCTCACTCTGTTGCCTGGGCTAGAGTGCCGTGGTGTCAGCCTAGCTCACAGCAACCTCAAACTTCTGGGCTCAAGCGATCCTCCTGCCTCAGCCTCCAGCATGCGCCACCATGCCTGGCTAATTTTTTCTATATATTTTTAGTTGGCCAATTAATTTCTTTCTATTTTTAGTAGAGACAGGGGTCTCACTCTTGCTCAGGCTAGTTTCGAACTCCTGGCCTTGAGCGATCCCTTGAGCGATCCTCCAGCCTTGGCCTCCCAGAGTGCTAGGATTACAGACGTGAGCCACCGCGCCCGGCCCGTCTTGACGGCTTCTGCTTTCCAGTTCATTCAGCCCGTCGCTAGCTCTCTCGCCTTCCTAGCCTTCACATCCCCTAAGAGGGAGGGACTGGTGGTTCATTTAGTTTCATAGTTACTTCTTTGGACAAAATTCTTGTGCCCAGACATTCTTGAAGGCTGCCGCCCGGCCGGTGAGTCGGCTGCCCTTGGGCCCGTCACCTGTGACCAGGAAGGCACAGCTGTCTGCCGCCTCAGATGGGACTGTGCAGGTGGCAGGCACTAGCACCTGTTGAGCCTCCTCCCCAAGCAGACTCTCCCATCCTATCAGCCAGGACAGTGGGGCTTCAATGCGGGCTTTCATGCTCCTAGCTCAGTGCTCTTCCCGTTCAGCCTAACCCACCCGGGTTCTCAACCGTCCTGCGGACCTGGTCCCCAGCAGCCTCCTGCCTCTTCCCGCCTCACGACCTGCAGGGCCGCCCGTCGTTTCCCTCCTACCACAGAGCAAGGCCCTCTCTCAGCTCTTGGCATTATCGAGCAGGTCCTATTTAATTAATTATAATTGAGAACAGCTTACTCTGTTTCCTCGGGTATTTACATTTTTAATGACGCCGTAAGCTGAACAAATGATCCTTTAAAGTGACATTTCAGACTATGCTGGAAGGAAAGAAAGCTGTGGGAGACAGCACATTGCCCAGGGCTACTCCAGTTATCCTGTGAACAGCCACTCATTCCGTGCACCAATCGATGCATTTCGCAACGTCTTTAGACTATGTCGCCTCCTCTGTTCCCACCGCCTTTATTTTCTGATTATGGTTGAGAAGTTAATACGTTTTTTGGCGCTACACAGAATAGGGATGTTGAGACGAGACTTGCACAAATAAGCAGATTTTATGCTCTAAAAGAGGCTCAGGAGACACAAAGCATGGGAAAGGCCCTTTCTAAAGAGTAAAAGCTTCTAATTTAAGAATTGTCAAACTTTCCATCACGCACCCCACTGTCCCACAGGGCAGAGCTAAGTTGTCATTCACAGACCTGGAGTGAGTTAGTGCTCCTGTATTCCTGCATTTAATCCGCATCACCCTAGTGTCTACTATGGACTGGCGACATTCAAGAAATGCCACTTGGGGCCGGGCATGGTGGCTCACACCTGTAATCCTAGCACTCTGGGAGGCCGAGGTGAGAGAATCAGGATCAGGCTCAAGGTCAGGAGTTCGAAACCAGCCTGAGCAAGAGTGAGACCCCGTCTCTACTAAAAATAGAAAGAAATTAATTGGCCAACTAAAAATATAGAGAAAAAATTAGTCGGGCACGGTGGCGCATGCCTGTAGTCCCGGCTACTTGGGAGGCTGAGGCAGGAGGATTGCTTGAGCCCAGGAGTTTGAGGTTGCTGTGAGCTAGGCTGACACCACGGCACTCTAGCTTGGGCAACAGAGTGAGACTCTGTCTGAAAAACAAAACAAAACAAAAAAAAACCCCACAAATGCCAGCTGGTATCCTGTACTGAGTAAGAAGCAGCCATAGAGATATCCATTGTGAATATTTTGATTTTTATATTCATTTTGCATTTGTCTGAAATAAAATTGAGAATGTGCATGTGTTTGTATATGTATATACTAATATTCTACTTAACTTTATGTTGTATTACAAAGATTTTCATATAACTAAACATGTAAAAATATGTCATTCTCAAAAGATATTATTCTAGTAACCATATAATGGTTCATCACTTCAATATACAATATAATTTAATTATTCCCCTTCTGTTACTGTTTGGGTTGTTTTAACGTTTTTACTACTGCAATGATGCTTTAACTATTCTTCTCCATAAATCCTTATTTGCATTGATTATTATTCCTTAGGATAAATTCCCAGATCTAGAAATAATGGGCCAAAGAGCATGAAGATTTTTAAGGTAAAAAAATTTATCTTTGACATTAGTTATAAAGAAGCCACAGTGACAAACAGGAACAACGCCAGGACCTGCTTCCCAGCTATGGAGAAAAATGTGTGAATCAACACTCAGTTGTTTCCACCATAGGAAGGGAGCCTACTTTGAGAAGTGCTTTCATTTTATCCCTTACTTTTTTAAAGTTAAATTTAAAAATTATTAAGAATACATAATAGCTGTACATATTTATGAGGTACATATGATATTTTCATATAAACATATAATGTATATTGATCAAATCAGGGTCATTGGGGTATCCATCACCTTAAGCATTTGTCCTTTCTTTGTGTTAGGAACATTCCAATTCCACTCTCTTAGCTATTTTGAAATATACAATAAATTATTGTTAACTATAGTCACCGTATTGTGCTACTGGACACTAGATTTTATTCCTTCTATCTAACTGTATTATTGTCCCCATTGACCATTCCTTCTTTATCCCCCTCCCCACTACCCTTCCCAGCCTCTGACAACCATCATTTCTATTCTCATCTCCATGAGTTCAATTCTTTTTAAGGTCCCACATATTAGTGAGAACATGAGATATTTGTCTTTCTGTTCCTGGCTTATTTCACTTAACATAATGTCCTCCAGTTATATCCATGTTGCTACAAATGACATGATTTCATTCTTTTTCATGGCTGAATAATATTCCATTATGTATATGTACCACATTTTCTTTATTCATTCATCTGTTGATGGACACTTAGGTTGATTCTAAATCTTGGCTATTGTGAATATTGCTGCAATAAGCATGGATTCCTATTTTTTCTTGAAGAAATGTGTAACTGGAGTTTGGAGGACAAATCAGTCCTTTAATATCATTGGCCACCTCTCACTGTCCACTTAACTCTACTGTCCTTTCAGTGGACCTTAGAATAAAATCCAGAGGCCTTTCTTTGCCGACAGCATCCGCATGATCTAGCCGTTGCCTGCCTTTTCTGCCACGTTGTGACATTGTCCCCTTACTCTGCCACCACACAAGTGTTTCTTTGGTCCCTTGAATATGCCAAGCTCTCTAAAAGGCCTTAGCCCAGCCTTTTCACTCGTCTGAGATATTTTCCCCTACACTTTACAGATAATCTAGCTCTTTCCTTTCCTTTAGGACTCAGTTTTAAGTGTGCTTCCTTAGAGTTCTTGCCTGACTATATCACTCAAAATTTTCTTGCTTGTATTAATAGAACTTAGCAAAATATGCAATTATTTTACTTATTTATGTCTACTTGTTTTTTCCCCTGCTTTCCGACAGGTTCCGGGAATACCATGTAAACTCTGGAATCCTGGAGCCTAACGCAGTGAGTAGCATGTAGTAGCAGGCACTTGATAACTATTTAGCATTACATTTCTGGTGAATTGTACCACTGTGGCACTGGTAGATGAGATGGGATAAGACGTTGTATCTAAAGCCAGGTTTTGAAAGGAGGGAGTTCGCCTATAGGCCCAAGGCTGAGGTTGGTCTGTATTACTCAGTGTGGTAGCTAAATAATTCCCCCCTGCAAAAAAGACATTCATGTCCTAATCTATGGAACCTGTGAGTATCTCAGAATGAAATACTGAGGTTTGCTTGGCCAAACAGCCAGTCAACAAACCCACCCCAAGGTTGCAGGAGCTGTGATCTAGGTTTTAAGGCCAGAACTCCAATTTCTAAGTGCCTGGCTCAGCAGAAATCTGAACTGTAGTGGTCACTGCATCCACTGAAGTCCAAATAAAACTAGGACAAGAGCACATGCTGAACTGTAATCTGGGTATAAACCTGAAACGGACCTCAGGATGTGCTGTCTGTCTGTGGGAGCTGGGTGTTAGAAATGGCCTACTGTAATTGAAATGACATGGACTGTGGCATCAGCCTTTGGTTTGAATCTGGGATTAGCCATTTACTAACTAGCTAGGTACTTGGAGAAGTCATCTAACCCAGCTGAGATGTAATTTCCTCATCTGTGAAATATCAGTAATAACACCTACCATGCAGGATAGGTGTGGAGATCATAGATCCCATTTATAATGTACTGGGTACATAGTAGATTTGCAAAATGGTGATTATTATTATTACTGGGGTCTCTTCTAGGGAACCATTACCAGAGTCATGGATTAGGAATAAGGGTTCTATCTTAGGTTAGTTCATCTGCTCCCCCACCCCAAATCCCAAGGAGGGAATTGGATGTCAGAAAGGGAGACACTCAGGGATGATGTCCACTACCCTGTCCCTTCTCCTACTCCCAGTCTCCAGCTCTGTTTAATACAGTCTGGCAAACCATAAAATAGGAAATATGTGTATTTCCCCAGTGGGTAGAAAGCCTATGAAACTTCTGTGCAAAAATATTACTTTCACCCTCATTTTCTTCATCTCTAAAGTAAGGGTAATAATAGTACCTTCCACACAAAGTTATTGTAAACATAAAAATTATAATGCATGTAAAATAATGCATGTAAAACACTTACCAAGGAACCTGGCACAGGTAAGTGCTCAGCAAGTGTTAGCTGTTGCTGCGGTGGTAGCCATGGTGATCCTGAAGCTGCTGCGGCTGAGGACAATGATGGCCATGGGGGTGACTCTCTGAGAGCGGCGTCCTGGTTCAACTTAGAGGATACCCTGGAATTGATAGCTCTCACACAGCCTTAAGATGGAACTCTTTTTTTTTGGCTTAAAACAACACAAATTTACTCTCTTACAATTCTGGTGGTCAGAAATTTGAAATCAGTCTCACTGGGCTGAAGTCGAGATGTTGGCCAGGCTGGATCCCCTTGGAGGCTCTAGGGAAGAATCCATTTTCTTGCTTTTTTCAGCTTCTAGAAGCCACCTACATTCCTGGCTTTGTAGCCTTCCTCCTTCTTCAAAGTGTGTCACTCTAATCTCAGTTTCTGTCATCATATCACCTTCCTGTTCCTTTGGCCTGCCTTCCTCCCTTTTATTAGGAAGGACCCATGGGATGACACACATGGCCCACCAGATAACCCAGAATAATCTCCTCATCTCTAGACCTTTAGTTACATCTGCAAAGTCTCTTTGCCATATAAGGTAACATCCGCAGGTTCTGGCGATTGAGACGCGGATATTTTGGAGGGAGATTATTCAGCCTACCACAACCATCCATGTTCTGTCCCCACTCTCACACTTCCCCAGGTAGATTCCCAAACCCAGCTCTGTGCAGCCCTGCATCGCACACACCCTCGACAGCCTTGCACTTTGCCTTTCTGTTGTAAGCTCCATGCCCAGGTGCATCTCCTGTGTGCCTGCACCCAAGCAGCTCAACAAGTCTGGAGAGAAACACAATCGTGCCAGTGGATCCCACGTGACATTTTTTACCCTAGTTCTCAAGTGGGCTCTGAATGCTAAGGCAGAGCTCCTGACATAGGCCAGGGCATAGACAAGGGTGAGGTCTATGTTTGAGATAATTCATAAAGTCAAAGAAAGAAAGATAGGAAGGGTTCAATGCAGCTAAGATGATCCCATCTGGATTTAAAAAATGAATTGTGAGGAGCATTTGCCCTGATTATCAAGAGTTTTTGTGTGAAGGTGTCTTGGTGGTGGAATTCTAAGGCAAAGTGAAAGTTGTGCAATTAAACCAAAACAAAGGGATCTTTCCAGATCTGCTAAGAAGCTTGGGGGGAAAAGTCTTGTAAGCACAGGGCTTAACTTCTTGTGGAGGAGACAGAAAATGATAAGCTAAAGGCATAAGGATAAGGCCAAGGACAGTGGCTGATGCCTGTAATCCTAGCACTCTGGGAGGCTGAGGTGGGAGGATTGCTTGAGCTCATGAGTTCAAGACCAGCCTGAGCAAGAGTGAGACCCTGACTCTACTAAAATATAGAAAGAAATTAGCTGGACAACTAAAAATATATATAGAAAGAATTAGCTGGGCATGGTGGCACATGCCTGTAGTCCAAGCTACTTGGGATGCTGAGGCAGAAGGATGGCTTAAGCCCAGGAGTTTGAGGTTGCTGTGAGCTAGGCTGACGCCACAGCGCTCTAGCCAGGGCAACAGAGTGAGACTCTGTCTCAAAAAAAAAAAAAAAAAAAAGACATAAAGATACAATATAATGACAGGTAGAGAAAAATGCTGATAAAGGCAAAACAAGGAAGAGGACGGAGAATGACAAGGATTGCCATTTTAGAAAGGGGGGCCAGAGAAGGATTCTCTGAAGCAGTGGCTGCGATGCAGTGAAGGAGTGAGAAAAGAGGTTGGTGGGCAGGGAGAAGAGCAAGTTCAAAACCCCCAAGACAGGACTTAGTTGGCAAGTGTGAGGAACAGCGTGGAAGTCTGTGGCTGCAGCAGAGGGAGCACGGAAGAGAGTGCTACATGAAGTTGGAGGGGCTTCCCGGGGTCATACTGTAACCGGCTCCAGGCTCTATGAACAAACTTCAATGACCCCTATTTGGTTTTTTATAATCCCCTCCCTTGAACCTTTTGAGTTGTTTCCCAGAAAGGGTGGATTTTCTGTAAGATAAAGCAGATGAGATTCTGAAGGCCCCTGGACAGACTTCCTGATGCCAAGACTAACCTGCCCCAGTGCATGGCAGCCCCTTGTTCTCGTTTTTTTTTTTTTTTTTTTTTTTTGAGAGAGTCTCTGTTGCCCGGACTAGAGTGCTGTGGCATCAGCCTAGTTCACAGCAACCTCAAACTCCTGGGCTCAAGCGATCCTCCTGCCTCAGCCTCCCAAGTAGCTGGGACTACAGGCGTGCGCCACCATGCCCGGCTAATTTTTGCTATGTATTTTTAGTTGTCCAGCTAATTTCTTTCTATTATTATTATTTTTTTAAATTAGAGACAGCGTCTCGCTCTTGCTCGGGCTGGTATCGAACTGCTGAGCTCAACTCATCCACCCTCCTCGGCCTCCCAGAGTGCTAGGATTACAGGCGTGAGCCACTGCGCCCGGCCCCAGCCCCAGCCCCTTGTTAATTGCAACACGACCTGCTCCAAGGCTCCTGGCGCCTCCTTAAAATGCCCATGATCTCTGGTTAGTCTTTTGTTGGGGAGACAGTAGATTCGAGGCAGCTTTTCCCTCTCCAGAAAAGACATCTTTCATATTTAAAAAATTCCTTTCTTCCTTGGCAGTCCTGGTTGTCTCCATAATTGGATGTTTGTACCATGAGCAACTGGACCTAGGCTGAAACCCCCGAGTGGTTTTGGCAACAGTATCATGGAGAGTCTTGGAGGACTTTACATCTTTGTTCGGCTGCTCCACTGATGGCAGAGACAGACGCCCTTCTCCCTGTCTCAACCAGAGAGCCATACTGCGTTCAGCAATACCCTGCTCATGTGTCACCTCTGCTGAGAAGCCCTCTTGGATGCCATAGAGTCATGACTGATAGGCCTCCTCCATTCTCCCATGACTCTGGGTGTGTTGATGAAAAACAAAGTGTTTTTCTTACCCTCACACACTTAATATGGAATACTTCACGTTGGGTGGGGGGGTCACCAAAATGTATGTGGGAAATGTTCCTCTTACACCAAGCAAGAAATTCTCCAGTGAACACCAGCTAGGGATCCTATAATTCCTTTCAATGCTGACACTTTTTACTTGGAGTTAGAGTCCAATCCCATAGGTTAAGGGCTCAGTCTCACAAGACTGCCCCACAATTTCATGCACCGTCACAAGGAGTGGGTTGTCACCTATACTTCTGACCAATCAACTGTCAATCAGAGTTCCTCCTCTTTGATTTTGATTTATTTGCTAGAGAGGCCTACAGAACTCAGGGATACACTGTACTTATGTTGACCCATTTATTATAAAGGATACTACAAAGGATACAGATGAGCATCCAGATGGAAGAGATGCACAGGGCAAGGCACAAGGAAAGGGCTACAGGGCTTCCATGCTCATGAACCTCCACATGTTCAGCCACCTGGAAGCTCTCCAAATCCTGTCCTTTGGATTTTTATGGAGGCCCCTTCCATAGGTATGATTGATTACATCGTTGGCCGCTGGTGATCAACTCAACCTCCAGCCCCTCTCTCTTTTTTTTCCTGAGCTCAGGGGATGGGGCTGGAAGTTCCAACCCTCTAATCACTTGCTAGGTTTTCTGGCAACCAGCCCCCATGATGAGGCTATCCAGGAGCCCACCAATACTCATTTATTCATTCATCACATGAATAAAAGATGTTCCTATCACTCAGGAAATTCCAAAGGATTTAGGAGCTTTGTGTCAGACTCTCTTATCACTAAGGAAATTACAAAGATTTTAGGGGCTTTGTGTCAGGCACTTTGGGACCAAAGACCAAATAAGAACAAAAGATCCTCCTAGCACTCCTATCTACAAGGATTTTAGTTGCTCTGTCTCAGGAATCAGAGGCAGAGACCAAATAGGTATTTCTTATTATATCACAATATCACAAAGTACCTTGCCTTGGGCAAGTTATCATTTCTCAAGATCACAGTCTCTGCACTGGACAAGCTTACCTCCCTGAGAGAGATGAAATGATCCATCCCTCCCCAAGCCCCAACATCTGAGTCACTACCACAGAACAGGATCTTAGAGGATTTGCTTTTTCCTCCTCTATTTGAAAAGCAATTTTGCATTCTTCTCCATCGTGTGGTTTTGTTTACTTCTCATATTTTTTGACTTTTTACACAATTCACATTCTTGGCACTTGGGGTGGAGAGGAGTTCGCAAGTGTAGGAGGGGAAAGGTAAGAGAAGAGGGAGGAGTTTGGAAGAAGTTGGGAGCATATGACTGAAGGGAGCGTTAAGGAACAAAACAGAGCAAACAAGGGGCAGTCTGACCACCCGCCCCAGGGGGACCAGCTCTCACGCCATTGCTGCCATGCTTTCTTTCTGGTCCAAGGGCTAGAGTGGACCTCCTGCCTTCTAGGGTAGCTCAGCCTTGCCTGCTGCAGCTGGAATGCCAGAGGGCTCAGGGCTTCATCTTTGAGGATGTAGAGAGTATAAAATGGGCCTTGGGTTTCAAATCAGGTCATCAAAAAGGTCAAAATCAAGGACTGAAAAGGCCAACCCCAATGTTAACAATAGCAACATTTTATTCCTCATATCACCACTATGAGATAATTCTTAACTGTCTTACAATTGACATCAAAAGATTAAGATACTTGCTCAACCCTACCCAGTTAATAATAGTATAATGGGGATTTGATCCAATAACTGGTGGATCCCCAAACCCACTGTCTTTCAATCAAACTATTAAAGTTTCTATCTTTTAGCAAGGGCAGGGAGGGGTGAAGAACAAGGTCTATCTTCATGCCAACTCTCCCCTTAAAGACAGAAATGGTAAGCCTGTGAGTGGGAAGAGTTTATGGCAAAATGAAAACATTACAGGTGCGGACTCCTAAGCTCATGGTGGCAATTCAAGGTGAGCTCTCCTTTTCATAGTGCTATGCCTTTCGCAGGTTCTTTTCTCAGGGAAGGGAAATAATTTAATCACCTTACTGTTTTGGGGAGTGAGACAGAGGTATCATATCTCCAGGGAATTGGTCATCTTATTTTTAAATCATCTCTCCCTTATTGTCCAAGAGAGAAGGAAGCTTCTGAAACCGCCTGCTTTGCAATTCAGTCCCCTTTTGATCTTATCCCAGAGTGTCGTCTTTGTAGCATATCACCATAGAGACTTGATCGAACTCATGCTCGTGCACTTAATCTTGCAATCTGCTGCTGAATGGCTGATATTCCTTCTTAGGCCAAAGAACAGCAGGTTCTTAAATGAATTCTTTTAAGGAACAAGAGCTGCTGACAAATTGTTTAACCTAAGTCCAGGATATGGCACTTTAGAAATACACAATATTAAACCTCTTATTGTTTGTATAACACAGCTTGGGATGTCTGAAATTAAGGCTTGAACAAAGAAAAGGCACATCGGATGTGTTAACTATCTCATTGCTTGTCTAACTTTCCAAGTTTGTTTTATTCAACAAATATTTATTGAGCTAGGCAATATCTCAAACCTTGACTATGGAAATATGAAGATGATAAGGACATGGACTTTGCCTTTAAAGAGCTCAAAGTCTGGCTGGAGACACACAGAAATAAAGTAACTATAGCATAATGTTGTACATGCTATAACAGAGCCACGTGAAAAAAAAACCTAGAAGAACAACTAATTCCAAATGGAGGCAGACAAGGTGAAGAGAGAACATTAGGAAAGGCTTCTCAGGTGAGGTGTCATTTGAGCATGTTCTTAAAGGGTTGATCCACAGGGATTCAATAAGCAGAGGGAGAGAAATGAAAATAACTCCTAACAAAGGCTTAGAAGTATGAAAGGGGAAAGGTAGTTAGGGAACACAACAATCTAGTGAAATTAGCATGTGAAATCTGAAATAGGGGTTTGTAGGGATTGGCAGGCAGTGGAGATGAAAAACTAAACTGAAAATTGGGGGTAAAGGCTCTCCACACCATATTTGTGCATGTTTACTCAATGCCTTGTAGCAATGAGACGGTCAAATCATAAGCAGCGATGAGAACATGAGTGGTTTTATTAGACTTTGAACTTCAAATTGAGAATAATGAGGAAGCTTTGCTGGGCTTTTGGTGAGGGAAGGACATGTTCATATTTGGATTCTAAAAAGCTCATTTTCCTTAGCATATGAAGAAGAGATTTATTGCAAGACTGCATGGTCCAGGCAAAACTAGAGGCAAGGAAACCAATCATGAGGTTTGTGTGATCATCTAGGCAAGAGGCCTAGACTACAGTAGAGGGGATATAGTGGAGGGGACACAACTGATAGAGATGGAATTAGCAGGTCTTGGAGACATATTGAATGAGAGGGTTGAAGGATAACTAAGTCCTAGTCGATGGGAAGACTTCACAGAAGGCACACAGGACAATTCTGCTTGGCCAGAACTTTAGTGACATGAGTGACATGGCCACACCTAACAGCACTGGAGGCTGGGAAATGCAGTCTTTTATTCTGGGCAGCCAGGTGATGAGCTGAAAACAGGTGTGTATTTATCATGAGAGAGAATGGCAGTCTCCAGCTCTCATACCTGTATTTTTTATTTTTTTATTTTTTTTGAGACAGAGTCTCACTCTGTTGCCCGGGCTAGAGTGCCGTGGCATCAGCCTCGCTCACAGCAACCTCAAACTCCTGGGCTCAAGCCATCCTCCTGCCTCAGCCTCCCGAGTAGCTGGGACTACAGGCATGTGCCACCATGCCCGGCTAATTTTTTATATATATATTTTTAGTTGTCCAGCTGATTTCCATTTTTAGTAGAGACGAGGTCTTGCTCTTGCTCAGGCTGGTCTCGAACTCCTGAGCTCAAATGATCCACCCGCCTTGGCTTCCCAGAGTGCTAGGATTACAGGCGTGAGCCACCGCACCTGGCCTCTCATACCTGTATTACAGCCGCACTACTTTAGTCATCTTTTTACCTTTTCCCTCCAGAGATTGAAGATAAGACCCTTCAAAGGCAGATGTTATTGTAGTTGTATTATCCAACAATGCCCAGCACATTGTAGAATTTATGTAGATACATAGTACACGTTGAAATGAAACGATCTTGCTATTGCTTAGACATGTTTCATATTCTTCCCTCCTGGGAGCTTGTGTTCACTCCTACTCCTGTTCTTCTTCCATAGGTCAGCTTAGGATGTTGGCCACACAGCAGTCACTTCTCAGAATGTGGACAAAGGTTATTTTCATTATGAAAAATTGGTACTTACATTTTTAAAAATTGAAACTTTACTAGAACTTCCCAAAGTGTGCAAGCTAAGTAAAGAAATAAGGCAACACTCAAGGCAAGATGGTAATTCTGGTGATTTCTTCAGTGTCCAGATATATAATACCAGGTTTTTAACTAAAAAGAGCAAATGGAAAAAATGGAAGTATAGAAAAAGTAGGCTAATTGGAAATATATTAAGGGAGAGGGAAGAATTAGGAATGATTTTGAGGTTGGAAAAATAGGAGAATTATACAGCATTGGCAGAAACAGAGAAAGTCCAGAGCTAGGGTGGAGGTTGGAGACAGAGTGATTTTATGGCAAAGATGAGATTGGTCCTACCCATTTAGGCCTTACTGCTGTAGGCTTTTTGATTTTAGCTATAATTATAATTTATCAACAAATCTTTTCTTTCCCTGGCACTTGGGAAGAAACTCCCTTATGCATCATTGAATTTTTGTTCTTTCCCAGAAATAAACATGTCTAAGTCACCATATTAAAAATGTGACAGTGAGTTAATCAATGGTTGAAGCATTTTTACTTCAAAGTGGAAGGCATTTATATATTTTAATTCAAAGTAATAAAGTTTCACACTTCCTCTAGATTCAAATGACCTATAATCTAGAATAGAAACAGAAATAAAAGGAGAGAGATTGGGCATAGGGAGAAGAGAAGACAGCCATCTGCAAGCCTAGGAGAGAGGTTCAAAAGAAACCGACCCCACTGACACCTTGATCTTGGACTTCTAGCCCTCAAGATTAGAAGCAGAACATGAAGGAGCAAGATAATGGCAGAGATCAACCCCTGAGAAGCTTAGTGTCCAGTGAGAAGCGTAGGTGAAGTGGCTTGTTTCTCCTTCCCCTACATCTCTGGCAGTCGGTGGGCTCTGGAGTTGCTAGAAAGGTCTTCCACCCTCACAAGCCCAGAAGCTGCTGCCCCATGAACTGGGATCTTTGTGAGGACGAAGCACCATGAGGCCGGCGCCCTCAGGGTCACTTCCTGTCACCGCAGACCTGAGCCTAGACAGCAAGTGCCATCTTGCTTCTCCGCGCACGGTGCACTTTTGTCCTCCCCAGGGGGCCTCAGGCCCTCAGTTTTCATCTTGCTTGTTCCCACACAAACAGTTCCCAACTCTGGCTCAGACTGCAGGAACCACAGGAGACCGGTGTGTCCCAGGGGATCTGCGTGACCCCAGAGCCTGGACATTCTGGGTGAGTTGCCTTTGGAGAGAGGGACAGAGATGACCAGAGTGCTAGCTTTCTTCCACTCAGACTCTTTTTCTCCCCTTCCCCTGCCCCATCTGTGGCTGCTGAGAGATGATGGAGCCAAGGCTTGCAGGAACTATTTCTCTTCTCTGTCGGTGCATCCACCACACTGTGCCTTCCACAGAGAATAGGGCTCAGAACTTTCCTCTAGGTGGCCTGCAGTGGACTGATGGGTGCTTAGACTGTGAGCTCCCTGCTCACTGGCCTTTCCTGGAGCTCTTTGCCCCACGACTCCATCAGTGCAGGGCACATCCCAAGACAGAGGTACATCGAACCTGCTTGGGCACCCCATGGCAACTCGGGACCAGCATGCTTCTCCCTGGCATGGTCAGGATTGATCTTCAGGACTGGGGACAGGCCCACAGGCCACATCCCTGCACCCCCAGGTCTCAATCACATTGCTTGGAGGCAAGGAGAAGAGATTTGTGATTGGATGAGGCCACTACAGCCCCTCTCTGGCAGCTCTGCCTAGAAGGTTTGGGAGCAGACCTTTGGTCCCTGCTGAAACAGATCCCTTGCCACACTCCCCCACCTGTCTCTGCTGTGGCAGAAAATAAGGACTCACCTGAAATGCCAGGGCCCCACCCACTACCTGGGGCAATCAAGTGCTTCTCTGGAAGGACCAAAGCCTCTCAAAGGACCCCAAAACAACATTGCAGCTTGTTTCTTCTGGCAAGTGCCACCTACTGACAGGGAGGTCAATTTGCATGCCCTTTACAGCATTTACTGACTCAATCATACAAGGTGTGGTTGATTCTTACCCACAAGCACCATCCACTGTCTCAGAGATTAAACTGGGCATACCATTGTCTAATTAAAAGAAAATCCAAAAATAAGAAGCGAAAGCGGCTCCAGACAAGAAAGAATCAGTGAAAGATCTCCAGATACATGAAAAATCACAGTGAAAGGACACCTCCCAAAGAAAACTATAATCCATTTTTCACTCATATAGAAGGACATTTATTTAAATATTAATAGTAAACACAATTGAATGATTTTTTAAATCTCTCAAATGTCTATTCAATTTCAATTTGATGTGATCAATGCCACACCAGGAACTCATGGAATTTGAAAGTGGTGCAAGAACAAGTCAATTTTTGTTTAGGTTTTAGGAAGATGAATAGTTGAGAAGGATTCCTCATACTTGCATAGTAACCCAAACTATAAACTTCCCCAACCCTATGGAGCAAATTAATCAGATACTACCTTGAGAAATGTCAGTTTGGATGTAAGGAGTGAAACAAACTAACTAAAAGGCGCTTTAAAACTCCCCCATTTTAACACCTGTGTAACTTTAAAAAAGACACCTCATAATAGCATTGACAGTCATTTGAATTTTTGAAGAAATAAGTGAAACTATTATGCATGGAGACACAGAACATATCCTTTACTCTTTCAACTTCTAGAAATAGCTTGAGAGTTTCAGATCCAAATATCCCCCTCCTACTGAAAACTTTATATTAGTGGTAATATTTTCTACAACTTTTTTGAATTTCACTGTAGGTTATACATTTTGGCTTTTCCTTCACTCTGACATTTATGGATAATCCTTTTTTTTTTTTTTTACTGACAGATGTTTGGAAGAATAGATTGGAATTAACCCTCATATGAATTTTAGCTTCTTCCAAAGTGTGCACAGAACAAAGCACCGATGGTTTGCTAATTAATAAGAAAACAAACAGTTGGCACTTCGGCTTTAGTAGGTTCCCTTCAAGAGCACTGGCTGTTGGGTCTTGAAGCAGATAATCTAAAAAGTGTTTCCTTTGAAGTAGAAGCGCCCAAAGAAAGCTAGAGTAAGCCCAGCACAATAGGCCTCACAGTTGAGTGTTATGAACCAGATGGCTTCACCTGGTAATTTCAGTACCTTGTGCCATGTGCCGTCAGTACCGAGCTGATGGGCAACACCATACCAGAAATGGAGGCCACAGTCAGGACTCTGTCTTCCCCCAGGAGAAACAAAGAAAGGGATGACAGGCCTCTCTTCACATACAGAAGTGTGAGAGATGCCAACCATCCAAAAGAACATTCCAGTTGTTCTTGTGAAGCAGAGCTCTACCTCTCTTCTATACACCCACATCTCACCAAGGCTTTTGGAACCCAACTCAAAAAAAATTTTTTTTTTTTTTTGAGACAGAGTCTCACTCTGTTGCCCAGGCTGGAGTGCCGTGGCATCAGCCTAGTTCACAGCAACCTCAAACTCCTGGGCTCAAGTGATCCTCCTGCCTCAGCCTCCCGAGTAGCTGGGACTGCAGGCATGCGCCACCATGCCCAGCTAATTTTTTTATATATATAAATGTATTTTTTAGTTGTTCAGCTAATTTCTTTCTATTTTTTAGTAGAGACTGGGTCTTGCTCTTGCTCAGGCTGGTTTCAAACTTCTGAGCTCAAACAATCCTCCGGCCTCGGCGTCCCAGAGTGCTAGGATTACAGACGTGAGCCACCACGCCCGGCCTAAAACTTTTAACACTATTTTTGGAAGGAAGGGTGATTTTTTAAAATTTCTGTGATCATCGGATTCAAAACTCTGCATTCTTTAATTAGGAAAATGCATCTGTCCATACATTATACGGAGTCCCAAGTTCTCTCAAAGACCATTTACAAACCCAAACACCAGCGATTCTGGGGTTGGAAGCCTTTTGTCTTGGATTTCCTCAATTGCATTCATTAGCCCAGATGATCTCAAACTCCAGAGGGTCTTAAAATCCCCTATATTAGAATCACTTCCGGAACTTTAAAAAATTCCATTGCTTAGGCCAGGCCACCTTCTGTTCCAATTAAATCAGAATTTCTGAAGGTGAGACCCAGGAATTAACATATATGTTTTAAACTCTCCAGGGTGATTCCAAAGCGCAGCAGAGTTTAAGGAGTAACACACAAGTCTCTTTGTGGTCACGCAGCTGATCTAAGTGCTCTATGGTCACTGGTTGTTTTTAATAATTGTGTCAGGAACAAGAGAGAGGAGTCAGCCGTAGAAATAATTTACTTAGAATTAGCTCGGAAATAAGAAGTAGGGTTAGGTCAGGGATGTGCATGCTTTCGCAGCGCCTTCCCTGGGTCAACACGCAAATGCAGTTTCTTCAGCGAACGCCAAGGGGCACTCTCTCCCTCCCCGCTCTACCTGGAACGACTTCCCCTTTCCAACCGCACAAAGAGCCCAGCCTCCTCTCGGGTGACATCACAAAGGGCCGGTCCCCCGCCCCTTCGGCGCCACCACGTGTGTCCCCGCGCCCGGTGGCCACCCGACTCAGTCCCTCGCCGGCCGGTCTGGGCAGCGGAGGAGGGTGGCTGGCAGTGGCTGGAAGCTTCGCTATGGGAAGTTGTTCCTTTGCTCTCTCGCGCCCAGCCCTCCTCCCTGGTTCTCCGCAGCCGCTGTCGGAGGAGAGCACCGGGAGGCGCGGGCTGCAGCCGCGGCTGCTTCTCCCCGCCCGGGCGGCCGCGCCGCTGGACAGGTGCTGAGCGCCCTCTGAGCCTCCCTTGCCGCCTCCCACCCCTGCCCGGCTGCCGGCTGCCGCAGTGCACATGGGGTGTTGGAGGTAGATGGGCTCCCGGCCCGGGAGGCGGCGGTGGATGCGGCGCTGGGCAGAAGCAGCCGCCGATTCCAGCTGCCGTGGGGCCGTGCGCCCCGGGCGCCCCTGCGAGCCCCCGGCTCAGCCATGGGGACCTCTGCGAGCAGCAGCACCACCCTCGCCTCCTGCAGCCGCTTCGCCCGCCCAGCCCGAGCCACGATGATCGCGGGCTCCCTTCTCCTGGTGAGCGCTCGGGAGGGACCAGGGGCGGCGGCCCCGCCGGAGCTGCAGCCGCTCTCGGGGAGCGGGGCGGGTCCTCGGGCCGGGGCTTCGGGAGGCGCGTGGCTGATCGGCTGGGTTGGAGGGGCGCGGGGGCGCGTTGCCAGGGAAGGCGACACACCGGAGAGCTCGGACTAGGTCATCTGGGGGAATCGCAGGGCTCAGCCGAAGCTCGGGAATGAAGGCGAATTGTTTTCCTTGCAGTCTGGCGGCGCTAGAGGTTGCCGCCCGGCTTCCTGCGCATTTCAGGGCTTTTGCCCCTACTCGGCCTACCTCGTACCCCCCTCCCAACCCCCACAGCCCCACACCCACGGCTGCTGACCCCTCCGCGTGGTGTGGGGCAGGGGCTGCGGGGTAGGGCGCCGAGGGCTCGCGGTGGCCGCCGCTTTGTTGCAGCTGCAGTGTCATGTCGGGATGCTACCGCAGTGAGACAGAGTGGTACCGGTGCGCGCCGGACACTGGGGAGCTACGGGTGCTTCCGCGCCGTGCATTCCCGAGCAGGGCGCAAGCCGCCCCTTCCTCCATCCCTTCACCTTCTCTACCCTCTCTTGGCTCGGGTGGGTCCCAGTTTCTGCACGCCAGAGAGAACCCTTAGATCCACTCTCAGGCGCCTTCAAAGCGCCGGCTCCCAGCCAGCCAGCTCGCGGGCACTCGAGTGGGGGGAGGGGGCAAGAGCTCTTTATAAAGGAAGATGAATTTTCTCCAGTCTTTCTTATTCCTCGTTTACCTGTGGCTAGGCAGGTGACCCCGCAGGGTGGTGCAGGCTCCTTCATCACTCAAGCTGCATCCACATCTGGGCATGCCCTATACATAAGTCCTCCATCACTTATCTGGTCAAAGCCTGAAACCACCCTTGACCCAAAACTTACCCTCAACTTTCCCCAAATCCCCTCCCCTTATTTCCAAATATTGGAGTGAAGGGTTAAGTTGGGTGGAAGAAAATTTGATATCAAACCCTTTTGAGCCACTATAAGCTTCTTATGCCTATCTTTTATCCCTGCAGGGAGGATGGAGATTCTTAGCTAAAAACCAAACAAAAATGAAAAACAAGAGCTTGTTTTCATGGTAGGGCTGTGTAATGGAAAAGGCAGGCTCGCTGTCTCCTTCTCCAAAAGGGCTTAACTCCTGGCCAGCCAAGAACCGCTTAGATCTCAGGGCACTGCAGTTGCTATGGCCTGAGAATTCATCCTACAGACACTCTGGTTCCTTGTGTGTTTTAAGAGGAAGAGAGAGTCTAAAGAAAAGTTTGTTGCTGTTAGCATTTATAATGAGGCAAGTCCCAGTCTCCTTTAGAAACTCTTTTTTTCCCCATGTTTAATTGAATTTATTATCAGTATCTCCCTACCTTGATCTTTAGAAACTCTTTTCTACCCATTTATAGTAATGACAAAGTCAAGGTTTGTATCTTTGAAACAAATGTAGTTGATGGTAAGCAGTAGGGGCGTCTCTTGGGGCAGTGAACCTGGATCTACAGTCTTGATGTAGAAAGAAATGCATCTAAGCCCAATGGGAACACTGATTCTAGTATCATTGGAGTTAGATCTATCTAGTTTCCTTTTTCAGGGCTTTAGATCCACTACTCTAACCTACCACATGTTGGGTGCCTCCACCACATCTGATTATTATACTTCTCTTGGAGTCCACTCCCAGATTAAATCTCAAGGCATTGTGCAATATTTTTTTTATTAATATTTTACTTTTTAGCATGAGATAGGTGCTTAAAGGAAAGTCTCAATGTGATCATTGGGTAGGTTGCCTTAACTAACTGGGCCCAACTACTTTTTCTTAAATCATCAAACTCAGCTTACCTAAAAACTTTGCACTGGATTTGCTACTGAAGACCTGAGAATTGAAGTATGACTGCTTAAAAAAAAAAGAATTTTATAATGGGGCTTAGAAGCAGTCTCAGGGCAATAACCAATACAGGATTCCTTATTCTTCAGCTAACTGTAATAAAAAGGCCTCACTTAAATTCATGAGATATCGTGGAGCTGACCCCATCATCCTAAAGGGTGACTCAGAGGGTGTGCCAGGGATCATCAGGGACTACGTCATAACCCTCAACCAGGGGTGGGAGGAAACTTCTTTTGTCTTTCCCATCCCCATTCTGCATGCCCAAGTGCTCGGGACAGGCTTTGTTAATGTGTAAAAGGATGATCTTGTGACACTATTCTAAGGAGCATTTATCCCATTGGGATTCTTGGCCATGTCTAAGTGACAGACACCAGGTACTGGAGTTCGGTAAACATGGCAGGGGACTCAGAACACTACTGGGGGGTGCGGTGGGAAGGTTAGTGACATGCCTACATATTGCAGTTGGACTAAAAAATAATAATCTCAGTAAAATATTCTGTTCATTATGACTTTCAGTTATCCCTTTTATTTCAAATATTTCCCTTTTGATGTAGCAATATTTATTGTCATCATTTTTGGGTACTTTTTTTTGGTTATGACAGGCTACCTGCATGAAGGATAGCTTACTATAAGCTTTTAAAAATATATATGCACACAATATGATATGACATATATTTAACAATTATATATAGAGAGAGCAATTACTGTATGCTAGGTGCTTTATATACAGTATCTCATTTATTTGCAGCATGTTTGTGAAGCAGGTGCTATTATCTCCATTTTACAGATGAGACAATGGAGGCTCTAAGAACTTCATTGGTTTGTTGTAGGCCACAGGTGATGGCACTGGGGTTGGAACCTGGGACTGTCTGGCTCCTCAGCTCTTGTTCTCCCTCACCCCCCTGGCAGGCTGCCTGTTTCACAAGTCCAAATTGTTTGATAATAAAATGTAACAACAGAGAAGACTCACTGGGGGAAAGTTGAGATGGTGGTTTGGTTAGTTGCAGAGCATAGATGAGAATTACATGAGTGCCTTAGGAAGGACGTGTTCTTGCTGCTTGCACGTCTGTTTCTGATGACTTGAGGCGTCTGTGTAGTATTAGGAAGTAAAACACAAACTGAAAGACACGCCATGTGTTCCAGACCAAAAGTCTGGAAGCGAGATAAATGAGGCCTTCAGGTTTGCGCCAGTGTTAAGGAATGTTCTAGAAGGGCTTGCCCATTTGACACTGTTAATACATAGTCAGAGATGCCTCTTGCCCTCAGGGAGCTTGCTTTGACTGCACAGATAGATTGTCGGTGGTGGAGCAGTCAGAAGAGAGGGGAGCCGTGAGTGATAAGGAAGTCAGTTCTAAAGTTTGGGAAACCACTCTTTTGCATGTATTATGGATTCCAGATAGAGGGCCATTTGCTGTAATAGCCTGTCCGGCTGTGTGTGTGGCTAGAATGTACCAAGTATTAGTGTCTGTACCTGTCATTGACACTGGACGTCTGGTTTAGTGCTACCTCTGGACCTTCACTTACCAAAGTAAATTACCTGGGAGTTGGTACACCACTTATGCTGTCCCATTAGGCAGCTGTGGGGTGGTCTGGTGGTGGCTGAAGTCCTGAATTATATCAAGATTTGGTGGCAAGTTCAAGTAGAACTGTAAATTAGAACTATTATATCCAAAGGATTTTCTCCTTTTTATGCACCTTAATTCTACAATCTTAAAATGTGAACGCTGGGAGTGAGGATAAAACTCTGCTCATCTAACATCCTATACTTTTTGGTTGTGGGGGAAAAAAATAGAAGTGGGGAAGTGATTTATTTTTCACGTTCACAGTAAGCCTGCATCGAGCTCTCTTTCTGAGTGAGGCACTGCTTTTGGCATTGGGAAGCCAGGGATAAATTGGGATTTGGATCTTGCCAGGAAGGTACAATTAATACGGTAAATAAAATGAACATGGCCATCGGCAGTTCCGGCTGGGTTTCACTTGCTCATATGGAATTAGTGGTTGAGTGCATATACCCAGAGTTCTACACCAAATGTGACTGATGTCAAAATCTTTAAAATACCAGAAGTAACTTTGTCTGTTAGTCAGAAAGGCAGAGAAAGAAAACACTCCCAAAGTCTCAGAATAACAAACATTAGCCTCGGTGGGGAAGGTGACTTACAGTCAGAGGCGTGGGGAAGCCACAACCCCCCCTGGCATGCGGGATTCCAGATTGGCACCGTGAGTCATCCCTACAGTCAAAATGTGTAGAATGAGATGGAGCTTTCTCACCAAACTGTTTCCAAAGGCATATGTTTGACTCTGCCTCAGGTTCAGCCCCAAGCAAACCGACCTCCAGTGTAAAAAAACTACACAAGCTTACCAAGTCAGCAAGAAAAAAAAAATCCCTTGTAAATGGGATTTAAGGATTGCTTTAAGTTAGGAGAAAAAAACCTGAGACTAAATAGGCATAGATCCACCAGTTACCCATATTGCATATCTTAGTGTAGCTAAATTTGGACAAAGTCTATCTAGCTGGACATGGTAAGCACAGTTAACGGCATATTATCCAGGACAGTTTGCAGATAGTCCCTTTCTCCAAGCGTGTCCTTGTTGGGTAGGCACAGTAGGTGTGAGCTTCTGGGCCGGCTCTGGCAGGGTAGTCTGTGTACTTTCTGCATTGTAGATCAGGACGTGGAGACATCACACTTTAACTTTGCACTTGACTACTTCCATGTAGAGGAAAATCCTCTTTGGGGGCACCATAGGCAAGTTGCAAATTGCTTATGTGCTCAACCGGCCCTTTATAAAGCATGTAAACTATAATTAGCTTAAGTAAACTTCATTCTTTTTTGGGGGAAGAGGTGACGGGTAATGGTCAGGTGCATTATCAGATGACTCAGGGCCAGTATGAATTGAGTGACTTTTCCTTTTGAGTGTAAACCACTGTGCTTTTTTTCCAGTAAGCACTAATACCCTGCTGACTGTCCTCCCCCGAGCAGTCCTGGCAAATTCCGGTGGTGCCAGGTCACCAGCAACTTCTTGGCAAACTCAGGTGCTTCTCTTCTGTGACGAGAGGAGCCCAAGTTATCTCAGAGCTTTGGGCATGTGTCCAGTGACCACTTGGAGCTGACTCAGTCTGGACCGTTATACGTAGATATGACACCTGAAGCCATCACAGCAATTTGGTCTCCAAAGTTGAGTTCCCATTTAGCATTAGCAGGAGCCTGGGCTTTGTGGCTGCTGCAGTAGCAGCTGCTGAGCTTTAATTCTTTAGGAAGAGGGGCGAGATCATGAATAAATACTGGCCTTGCCTCAGTGTTTGTGTTTGTCAAATACCAGAAAATAAACAGGAATCCTAAATTGGCTTGAGTACTGCCACCTGGCTTTCCTACCGCCTCCCATTTCCAGCCTGAATCCAAGAGGAGAGGAGACCAGGCAGAGATTATAACCTGGGAGGAACGTGGCAGATGTAAGTATGGGCTGGATTTAGGGCTATAGAGAGGTGGGGCTCGCTGATATTTAGGCTGCTGACTCAAAGCAGTAGTGAGCTCACCGTTCTTAAGGGATGGTGAAGGCTACCAGGAGGATTTTCACGTCAGTGCCCTGGCTTTGGAGATGACAGATGTTTGCAGTGGTGGCAAAGTTGTGCTCAGAGGGATCTCAGGCCGGTGTGGAATCAGGCAGGGTGTGGTTGGGGGGGTCAGTGCACTGCCGTATGGCTTCATCTTCTCTTTAGATATATGAAAATTATGCCTAAGAATTTGTTCTAAACAAAAACAAAAGAAAAACAAAACAAAAAAAAGAGGGGGACTTAGTAAGCTCAATCATGGCAAGGCTCATTATCTAATCTTTATATAATTTTCCATTTGCTCCTTTGCTGCCAGAATTGCTGGGTGGCTCTGCTGCTTGGTGCCATTTGCAAATCTGTCTCGGGAAAAGGAACATGAGCTTAATGGATTTAGGAGAGAGGAAAGGAGTGAGTCCATGAGTCCTGGAATCAAATGAGAACAGCTGCGGATTCAACAGGGCTTAAGCTCTGAGAACCCAGAGGGGAGGAGTAAGAAAGTGGCTGTTAATATTAATCATTGATGTTGATGTCACCAGCCTATATTTGCTGAGTGCTTACCAGTGACATTGGATTCAATCTTGTCTACAAACAATCTCAGTAAATCGCGCGAGTCCGTGAGGTAGCATTAGCTCCATTTTACAGATAAGGGAATGAAATTTGAGAAAGTTTATGGTCATGCAATTGGGAACTGCTGGAGAGAGGATTCATATCTAGGTCATTGTGGCTTTGTGCCCAACTGCTCTTTCTGCCAAGTGTGGGTAGGGGATAGGTCACTTTAATTTACCAGAATTTTGTTTCCTATAAAACGAATGATTTTACCCAAGAGTTGAACATTCTTTCTCTGGAAATCACCGAGCAGTTCTGCTCCATGATGGTGCTTGGAAGTTCTGCCAAAACTAGTGGTTATAAAGTGAGAGCAACCTGTGTGTGGACTGAAAGGGGAGGGCAGGGAGTTATTGGCAAGCATTTTCCTATGGTGTGATTCTGACAGGCAATGGCACCATGGCTGAAATGGAAAGATACTCCTGCAAACTGCAATGTTATAAATAAGGGGTGGGTGCTCTGCTTTCCTGCTACTTGGGTCATTTTGAAAAATATTTGCTTAGTGAGTAACACTGTGACATGGGTTCTGCTTAGCAATGTAGTTTCAACTCACTTATTCTGAGAACTTGAAGACCTTTTAGGGTTTGCTCTGCTGCTGGCCTAATTATTTGTATAGGATAAGTGCATGGGCTTGTGCCATCTGTTATTAGTATTTCCTTTGCTCACTTTTCATTTCAGGTCTCTTAGAAACTGGTGAACGCCATGATTTGAGTGGTCCCGTAGTCCCGTAGGTGATGTGCGTGTGTGTGGTTTATCCAACTCACTGATAACACCTTCTTAAGCAAGCTTTTAAACATCTTTTTGAAGACTGTAGAGACTGAGTAGACTAGAGAAAGGCAAAGGGTGAGAGGAAATTGTTTAATCATTTGTCCTGGAAAAGAAGTTAGAATTCTGGCCTCCCAAAGAATCTTTGGGGCAAGACCATTGCTGATTTCATCCTACGTATGGCCAGGTCTGCTCCACCAGGATTAGGAGACGTGGTAGGGTTGGGAAGGGAGAAAAAGAATCAAAGTCAAATGGTGACAGATTCCCAGAATAATTTAGCTGGATATTATGCAATCTTTGCTCTTCCTTTATGTCTACAAGTCCATGGCCCCTCCTCTTGAGTTTAAACCTTACATACCTCATCCAGGAAAAATAGCAAAATGGACAAGGTTTGTATGTGTTTCTCTCCTCATTTGGAATGCTCAGGGCCAATGTTGTTACTCCATCTCAGCTTCTCAAAGACAATGTGCTATTCATCTTTGTGTTTCTGGCTCAATGCTCTAACACGTAGTAGTTAAGCAATAAATGATTGTTGAATGAATTCCAGAAGGATCTTGCTTTAAACTAACTGTTCATTCATTCTAGACAAGGGTAGTTGGAGCTTGAGCTACATCTCAATACTTTGAACTACAACTCAAGGGTAGTTGAGTTATTAAGAAAGAACATTTTAAACTTAAGTTGGCAAACTAGAAGAACCTAGTGGATGTGGAATTTTCTTTATGTGTCTTCTGAATTCAGTTCTCTTCACTAACAGTATTTATGGACAGTTAAAACTAATGTCTGTGTACTTGCTTGTGTTCTGCTCTTCCTTGTGTAGCTATTCTCTGTTGTCTTACAGAGATATATTTTTCATCGATTTAAGAAAATTTGTGGAGCATCTATTAAATGTCAGGCACTGCTAGACTCTGGGTATATGATAGTGAAAGGTTGTTCATAGTCTCTCCCTCTTGGAGTTCATAGAAGGTGTGATGTTTAATAAGAACCAACCATTCAAAGAGCAGAAGGAAGAGTATGCTAGTAGGGGGAAAGAGCACATGGAAGGGCTCAGAGGAAGGAAAGAGCCTCTGTGTTCAGAGAGCAGAAAGATCACTGTGGTTGGTGCTCAGTGAATGGGGGCAATGGGAGCTTGGACTGAGGTTGAAGAGGCAGGCAGGGGCCAGATCAGACAAGACCTTTTAAACTGTGAGGGCATCAGACTACGACTCAGTGCAGTGGGAAGCAGGGTAATGCTATGGCTTGAATTTGACTTTTTTTCCCCACTCTGGCAGCTCTGTGGAGAATGGATTAGGGAGGGGAGCGTAGAAGTGGGAGGCCAGTTAGAATCTTTTACAGTAGTTCAGGGCAGAGATGATGGTACTGGAGTGGTGGCAGTGAAGATGGGGATTACTAGATAGAGATTTTGGAGAGAGTTTACCAAGGTGACATAGGAGGGGGCAGGTGGTGTTAAAAGAAAGCAATGATCAAGGCTGACTCCTAGGTTCCTAAGTCGAGCAGTGTATGGTGGTCTGATTACTTTGAAAGGGAAGGTGGAGGGAGGAGCGGGTGGGATTGGGAAACCCAAAGTCTGGATGTGTATTGAATAACTTTGAGGTGCCTGTGACTGATGTGTGTTCCAGCCTTCATGCCTGCCATTGTTTAATAGCTGTAATCCCTCTGGTTGGTAGTGTGTCGAGCCATTCCGCTGTTGTTGGATACTTGGCTTGCTGCTTCCACTGCAAGCAGTACTAATGAAGTTGTCTCTGTACAAACCAATCCCTCTTTTTGTCCTTTTGGGTTGTTTCCCCAAGGTGTATTCCCCAACGTGGAATTGCTGGGTCAAAGGAAATGAATGAACAGTTTTATGGCTTTGGCTGCATGTTGCCAGACTGTTTTCAGGAATACTGAATTAATTTAGAGTGCCATCAGCCACCTATGAATGTGCTTTCTGCTCTACAAGCCTGCCAGCATTGGAATTTATAACCTTAATTTATTTATGCTGCTTTAAATATGTAAGGGTCCTTGGTTGTGCAAATTTGCATTTCACTAGTTGCTAGGGGTGTCATAAATTTATCCATATGATGATTACCTTTGTATTCATGTATTCATGTGGTCTCCTGTCTTAACTATTGAGTGGAAGTTATGTTAACCTCATTTGCATTAATTTTAATGCATTTTTGGTTATAAGTTTTTATTGTCTGTGTATGACATATTTTTTTACATTCTATTTTTAATATTATTATATTTAATAACACAAACATTTACGTTTATATTTTTAAACCCATTTTCTTTTTTTGTGTCTGAGAATGTTTTCATTTTTTGTTGCTCATTTTGTTTTGACATAACAGTCAAAAATTGATCTCTTTGCAGGTAGGATAAGTACACTATTCTGATAACTTTGAATTTTATATTTGATCTTTTAAATGTTGAGTTTGTTGACTTTTCTGGACTTTAGTGTGGTATTTGTGGTATGAAGTGTGTCAGTGTGTTTTGCAGGATATTCATACACACTGTGTGAGTAAAAGATTGCATGGTGAAATATATTTGGGGAGCACTGGGTTATACTAAGTCACCATCGCTGGCAGCTCTTCTGCAAGGCCTGTTGGAGCCCTCAGTAGGTTAGTACTGATTGTGCCTTTCCAAGAGAAGATTCTAATCAGGAACATTTTCTAAACTTTTAGATCAGAGGTTGGTAAACTTTATCTGTGGAGAGCCAGATAGTTAAGTATTTTCAGCTTTGTGGATCACGTGGTCTTGGGAGTACCTATGCAGTTCTGCCTTTGTATGGCAAGAGCAGCCCCTTGGCAATAAAAAAATGGGCATAGTGTGTTCCAATAAAACTTCGTGGGCATTGAAATTTGAATTTTATACGATTTTCATATGTCACAAAATATTATACTTTTGATTTCTAAAAACTGTTCTTACAGTTGTGGACTTGTGGACTATACAAAAACAGGAAGGTGCTAGAGTTTGCTCACTCTTTTTTTAGAACATAGAATCATTAACATCTTATGGGACTAGATCAGGGAAACTTACTGTGGAAAATGCTTACTTAAATTCTGCTCTGGTTATCTAAATTGTACTTACTGATAGTAAATCCTTTCTCCTCTCTTGTGCTTTCTCATTTGCTATATACCAAGTTTTTATTTTTAATCTGTTTTGAAAATGCCAATTGGCCTTTGTTTGTTTCTCTTTTAAACTTTTTGTATTTTTGCTTTCTAGTATGTTCTAAGTCCAGGAGGGTGTGTTTCAGGATTATCAATTTTTGAAATCTGGCATCTTTGATATACTTCTCAGGAATCAGATATTTGCATTTTAATTGGGGTGTTTTCCAAGATTGTCTAATCCCAAAGGGCGCATAAAGCTAAAATATAGTGAAATGATAAGTTGGTGGGAGTGAAATTAAAATAACATTTATGGAACATTTGCTATGTGTTAGGCATGTTCTGCCTGCTTTATCCATATTAACAATTAATTCTCAAAACCATCTTTGAAGAGTAGGTATTGCTATTATTATCTCATACTGATGAGGAAACTGAGACACAGGAATGAGCCATTTGCCAAGGCTGCTCAGAATTAAGGACATAAAAAGAATCTTAGTGTTTTTCCTACTCACACACCACTCAACACAACACTTTTGAAACCAGATTCTCCAGTGGACACAGGCTTGGTGTCCTCTAATTCAGTTCAGTTCTGACACTATCTACCAAGAGTCAGCATCAGATCCCGTGGGTTAAAGGCTCAGTTGCACTTAGACTGCCCACGCTTCCAGTTGCCAACTGTAAACCCCAGGTTGTTTTACCTGTGCTTCTGACTGACTGGCTGTGAATTGGTGTTCCCACAACCCCTCCTTGGGTTTGATTAATTTGTGGCTCATGGAACTTGGGAAACACTTTGCTTACATTTACTGGTTTCTTAATAAAGAATATAATAAAGGACACAGGTGAAAAGCCAGATGGAGGAGATACATAGGGCAAGGCATGTGGGAAGGGGTGTGGAGGCTCCATGCCATTTCTGGGTGCACCATCCTCCATGAACCTCCAGATGTTCAGCTATTCAGAAGTTCTATAAACCCCGGCCTTTTGGGTTTTTATGGAGACTCCATTACTTAGGCATGATTGAGTGCATCATTGGCTATTTGTAATCAACTCAACCTTCAGCCCATTTCCCTCCCTAGAGGTTGGAGGTGGGGCTGAAAGTCCCAAGTTTCTAATCGTTCTTCCGTCTTTCAGGTGACCACCCCCATCCTGAAGATATCTAGGGGCTCTCATCCATCGGTCTTCTCATTTGCATACAAAAAACACTCATCACTCTGGAGATTTCCAGGTTTTAGGAGCTGTATGTTAGGAACCAGGGACAGAGACCAAATATATATTTCTTATTATATCACAGTATCACACCCAGCTAGTTATTACTTGGTAGAGCTGGGCCTGCCTGGCACACTCCAGGCTAAAATAGGTTTTGTTTATATGTACTTTCATGATGGAGTTGAGCACCTGCTGGAGTCGTTGGTTTTGCCTTGGTTTGTGTGCTCCTCTGTAAATCCTTAGTATGTACAGGGTAGAATTCCCTCTCTACCTATCCTTCTGTCTTATATATAATGCCAATTCATTTACTGCTTAGTGATTAGATACATGGGAAGCTTGTTCTTGCCTGCTTCATGTAGATGGAGATCTTACAAATAGTCATTTCTAAGGAGATGAAAGGAGACTGGGTTCTGTGGTCCAAGGACTGATTGCTGAGTGCGCGCACTTCTTCCGCATTGCAGATTCCAGGGAAAATAGGATCTGGGTTTTTCCTTTTTCCAGTGTCCCCTGAGCTTGCCTCCTTCCAGTCCTGTAGTCAGCACATTCTAGCCTGGCATTCTCTTTATTCACCAGCTTTAAAAGCAGTCCCTGCTTTTGCCCTAGCAACAGAAGACTTTTTTTTTTTTTAATCGGAGAGGATAGTAGGAAATGCAAGAGCTGACTAAATTTATATGACATCATTGGGAATAGTTCTATCTGTGATTTGTGGAAACTTTATCCTTAAAGCTTTTCCCTTCATGCATTCTTTTCCCCCCCTCTTCAAATCTAGAGAATTCTAAGCAGCCAGTGTCTTGATATTACAAATTTAATGTGATGTTCAAAATAAAATAACCCAAAATTCTGGGAGTGGTGGGTCCAGCCCTGCTGGCTTTTGCCCTTTTGATCATCTGTTAGTGGGTTTTATAGTCACCACCTTAGGAATAGCTTGGTTGCCTTATCCTCTCCACAGTAACTGAGTTTCCTCTTAAAAATGCTAGTTTTATGCAGCATTAAAAAAATCGTATAGTAAACTCACAGGCAGTCTCTCTGCTTATGCATTGTGAATGGACAAAAGTTTATCACTGCCTTGAATTTGCTCATTTCCCATTAAAAAATTGTTAGAATTTGATAGGGAGCAAGAATGACATAAATAAGTTGTAATTGTAAGGCTCAAGGAATCTGTTTATTTGCAGGATGAGGTCATGGAGTAAAAATTCTTAAAGAATAAATAGGCATCAACATTCTGATGTGTATTTGCATATCCGTGTGCGTCTTGTCCTCAGTCAGGCCCATCTCTGTGCCCTGGAGTAGAAGTGACAACAGGACAGGTGTGATGTGGCTCACCAAGGTGAGCACCGAGACCTTGGGAGCCTTTACAGCCGGTCATTTAGAGCTACCTCTTCCCTCTTTTGAAATTTGCTTTGTTCTGGGTTTACCTTTTACTCATTCAATAAGTATTTACAGTGCTCCTACATCCTGTACAGGGATGGCACACTGATATCTGCCTCATTGATCCATTATTGTTGGTGAAGTATTAATAAGTGTCCTGGATAAATGAAATTTTCCAAATAATGAAAGTTTAAACCAGAATGGAGCATAGATAACCTCTGAAGAGTAATCTCATTACACTGCTTATCATTCTAACCACTAAGTTAGTGTAATTTTTTTTTTAAAGAAATGAAGGGGAAATGTTTTAACCCTTTGGTACATTTGCTTGTCATCTTAAGCACCATGCTTGATTCTTGTAAGGCACTTGTAGTTCTGTTAAAACAGAGTGATATTCTTGGGGTCTTGGGAGATGAAAGGAGCTATTTCCTTGTACACTGAAGGCTGTAAGGCCAGACTGCTGTGTCTCTTGAGTTTTTGTGGCTACATCGTGGAGGCTTTTGAGTTTTCTCATCCTTGCTTTATACATGCGCTCGTCTTCAACAACCTCCCCCTCCACCACCCTTAATTAGCTGCTTCTAATTATTTATGGCTTGCAAAACCATTCATTCATTTGGCCAACAAACACTTGTCAGGAATACCATGAATGTGGTCGTTGGAGACTTGGATAACATCTGTATGTAAAAGAGACCCAATCCTTGTCCTCATGGGAATTGTGGTGCAGAGGGGAAAATATACTAAACAGATAAACGTGTACGTACAAAATTATGGGGTGAAAAAAGGGAATGAGGGGAGATTGTGAAACTTGTTTTCAGTTGGGGAGAGGCAGGCCAGGATGGCATTCCACAGGAAGTCCTGTCTCTGTTAAAGAGTTTGCATTTCATCCTAAGTCATGTGGGAGGTGACTGAGAGTCGTCCTAAGCAGGAGATAAAAGGAACGTATCTGGTGTGTGCATTGGAGTGGGTGTCATGAAAGGAAGCCAAGAACTCAGTATTCATTGCTAGACTCTCAGAGGAGGTCTGACGGTTCTTGTGAGTGAGCTTCTGGTCCCTGTATTTTTTGATGTTTTTATTTTTTAAAATTATTTATTTATCTTTAAAATTTCAGAATATTACAGGAGTACAAATGTTTTGTTTACATAAGTTGCCTTTGCACCGCCAGAGTCAAACTACAAGCGTGCCTGTCTCCCAGACAGCCCGCACCGCACCCGTTAGGTGTGAATTTTGACTACTCAGTGCAGGTGTGGGCAGACTTTTTTTGGTAAAGGGCCAGATAGTAAATACTTTAAGTTTGCAGGCTGTATGATCTCTGTTGCAACTATCCAAATCAGCTATTGTAGCATGAAAGCAGCCATAGTTAATACCTACATGAATGGCTGGATTCCACTAAACTTATTTATAGGAACAATTGGCATGTGGGATTGAGTTTGCTGACCCTTGGCTGGGAGGATGCTTTGCTTATTATTTCCATGATCTTCATCATTGAGGTGGTTGCACAAGGGAGGAAATGTAATCTATGTGATTGTCCCTGGCCTTGGGCTGCTTATAATCATTATGGGAAGATAAGTATATACACCAATGAGGCCATCAGCAAACATGACAAGACAGCATGTAATTAGGCACCAATATGAGGAACAGAAACAGGAAATGTGACAAAGAGTTTGCTCATCTGCTTGGAATCTGGATGTCTAGGAATAGTATTAAAGGCTTCAAAGGGAAGCTGGAACTTGACAGAAATAATCGAAAACACTTAGAAGGTTAGTGGTGAATACAACCTAGTCCAACCAGTTAATTTTATAAGTGAGTAAAACAAGATCCTGCTGATCTTAAGATAGAGCCTGGACAAGAATATAAGCCTTGTGTTCTCCAAGTCTTTGCTTGAATATTCTTTCTACTTCAGGTCTGGTCCACCCATGGGCTGCAAATACATATATAGTAGATTCTTATTAACAGGGAGGATAAGATGGCATGAGAAGTTCCAAGTTATGGGTCATATTGAGATTTCTTTTGTCCTGGAAGAAAGAGATTCTCAAAAAGACCATGAGGAAGAATAGGAAGGAAAGAAAAGAGAGACTGAGGTAGGGGATGAGAAGGGAAGGAGGGGATTATGGAAGACAGAAAAATGCATTCACTGACATATGGACAAGGAGGTAATCTACCTTTCCTCATTCGAAAGAATCTCTAAATTAAGGCAAAACCATACTGTTGAAGAGAACGTGTTGACTGTGAGAGAGAATGTAGTAGTCCTCATATGTAAAAATTCCAACGATGCAGTGTTAGAATATGAACAAAAGCAGATCCCACAACAGTATGTATGGCCTGTCCCCTTTAGATAAGTAAAACAAGACAAAACCAAAAGCAATGGAAACAGCCAACTTAAAGTAGGTATGTACGTATATATGACGTGTAGATGCTCTGAAAAGGGTCTGGAAAGATGTGCACCAAAATCAACATCAAGTCTCTCTAGGGATGACCGGATTTGGGCAGAGACTTAAATGTTTTACTCTATACTTTCTAATTATTAGAATCATCACAAGAATGTTTATTTTCATTATAAAATACTAATTATTTGATAATTTAATTAGTATAGTAAAACAATGAAAAGTGCCAGGTTGGACAAGAGGTGGAGAGAGTGGTCCTGACAGCGGGGTTGGGCTGTATCTAGAATATATCTCAGAATCAGAGAAGATCAGAGCCAGCGTGGTCCTGGCTTAGTTCAGCGTGTCTAAGACTTGGTTGGGCATCAGAATCACTTGGAAAGATTAAACATAAAACAAACCAAAGCTAAAACAAAATAAATTCCTGGCCCCACTGCAGACCCACAGTGAACTCAGATGATGGGACTGGGGATATGATTTTTTTTAAGAAGCTTCCCAGGTAATTTTTAATGCTGCGTTTGAGCCCTGAGGCTTTGGTGAACCTCTGATCTAGTTTATCCAGCCCAGTACACATGAGGGCATTAAGGGTCTTGACCAAGTAGGACTCAACCTCAGGTCTTTCGGCCCCTACTCTTTTGCGCTTTTCAATGACTGTGCCTCCTAATCCAGGTGTTTTCTCTAAGATTAACTTTAAGTATCACCTAAACTTTTTGTTTGTATTTATTTATTTATTCATTTTTTGAGACAGAGTCTTACTCTGTTGCCCAGGCTAGAGTGCCGTGGCTTCAGCCTAGCTCACAGCAACCTCAAACTCCTGGGCTCAAGTGATTCTCCTGCCTTAGCCTCCTGAGTAGCTGAGACTACAGGCATGTGCTACCATGCCCAGCTAATTTTTTCTATATATATTTTTTTAGTTGTCCAGCTAATTTCTTTCTATTTTTAGTAGAGACAGGGTCTCGCTCTTGCTCAGGTTGGTATCGAACTCCTAAGCTCAAATGATCCTCCCACCTTGGCCTCCCAGAGTGCTAG
>CAUYPO010016113.1:0-30867 GCA_963574435.1 Cheirogaleus major
TATATACAAACATAATGAGTGAGATGTGCAACGTATGGGGTGTGGTCATGCTTGAGGCTCTGCCTCGAGGGGGGAGGGGGGCGTGGGGAATATACATAACCGTAATATTTGTACCCCCATAATATGCTGAAATAAAAAAAATAAAATAAAAATGTAAAAAAAAAAAACAAAAAAAAACCAGCCTCGCTGGAACTAACAGAGTGAGAACTCAGTCACTCTCCCCAGAGAGGGAATCGATCTTCTCATGTGGGATCCACCCCCATGACCCAAACGTCTCCCGTTAAGCCCCATCTCTCACATTGCAGATCAAATTTCAACATGAGGCTTGGTGGGAACAAACAACCATATCCCAACTTATTACCTTAAAAAATTCTGATAGTTTCTATTATGCTTCATTTTTTTATAAAAACAATACTTTTTGCAACCTACTTAACCGATCATAAGACCCACTAATGGGCTATTACATGTAGTTGGAAAAGACATTGCTCTGTCCAATTTTGTATCCTGAATTTTCTACATTGTATTATTTCATGAAAACACCCAATGCCATTAAAATAATTTTAGACATATTTGTAATGGCTTTATGATATTAAATCTTGTTGAGGTATCATGTTTATTTTATTGACCCATTTCCCTATGTTTGAATATTAGGTTACTTCACATTTTTAAAAAATGAAATAAACATTTTTCTTGCCCATTAACCTCTGTATGTGCTTTGGCATTGAAGCCAAGAAGTGAAACCATGTTTGCATGAGTATCTGCCCCTTCTGAATAGTCCCAAGCCAGATGAGGAGCCTGAATGGAGCAATTAAGCCGTTTCACCCCCTCCCTATAATCCGCTGAATCTGCACAATTACCCAGGGAACACAGGGCCTGCAACAGACTTCTTCTCTGGCGTTTGTTGGCCTGATGGTTAGAAACCTTAGAGGGGACACTGGCCTGCAGTACTGAACCAGGTAAAGAAGACAGGAGGGCCCTACAGCTACAGGTGCCCAGACAGCTCCGCAGTCAGCCCCGCAGCGGCCGAACTCTTCTCACTGCTCCTCAGCATCCTCAGTCTTAGTGAGCTGTGAGCGTCATGGCTGCAGCGGCTGGCTGGCTGGCGTCTCTCCCCACCAGCACACTGTCTTCCCAGTAGCTGATGGGAGCACAGGTGAGCACAGGTGTCCCTGCAGGGCCAAGATGCCAGCTCGGACACGCCCACCTGCCACTCCCAGCCTCCCTCCCCCCACGGCCTCAGCGACAGCCCCAGGGCCTCCGTCTCCACCTTTACTCTCAGACTTAAATGGCCTCCACAATGTAATGCAAGGCTTAAAGCAGAAAATTCAGTTTTCTCTGCACTATTGAAGTGTGAATGCGACTCTCCCGAAATAAGCAATGTTGGTTGTTTGCATGGGAGCCTCTGACCCTGTGTTTGTCAGGTGATGGCACAAGCTGGGCAGGGGTCACCTTACATGGTGACGGCCTCCACAGAAGGCCAAAACCATGTCTTCAGCCGGGGCTGCGAGCTGAGCTGTGAGCCCTGGGTGTGGAAGGGTGGCGGCGGAGGGCTGGGCATGAGTGTGCGTGCTCACGCAGCACATCCGTCCGTTCCAGAGAACTCTTAGGGAAAGGTGGGGCTTCACGCCTCTGTGCTTCACCCCTGCATGCTCCATTCCTTCCTTTCCACTTCTGGCAAATTTCTACTTATGCGGTAAGACGCAGCCCAGATATCTCCTCCAGGAAATTTTCTCTGACTTCCTTGTTTTGGGTCCAGCAGCACCCTGATGTGCCTCTTGCACTGGAGTAAAATTGCTTCTTTGCTGTTCTTGATGATGCGTCTTAATGTACTTGTGTTTGCCCAGCACAGTGCACGTCACATGGCATGTGCTCAGGGAACTTCTCCCGCACCGAGATGGGACAGTTCAGAATGTGGACTCACAACCTGGAGGTCCTATGGAAATGGGCCCAATGGCTTCCCCCTTTATCCTGAACCCAGGGTGCTAATGGTGTCACTGGTCACACTGGAGAGTAGTGAAAGTCTCCACCTTGTCACATAAATATATATTTTTTCTTCATATATATGTGTAATGTATACACGTACATATTTCTTTTTGGCTGAAACAAAATTAATTTACTGTCTCACAGCTCTGGAGGCTAAAAGTCCATGACCAGGATGCCAACAGCATCGGTTCCTTCTGTGACCATGAGGGGAGACTCTGTTCCAGGCCTCTCTCCTCGGCTTGCAGGCGGCTGTCCTCTGTGTCTCCACACTGTCTTGCCTCTTTGCGCATCTGTGTCCAGAGTGCTGCTTCTTACACGGACTCCACCCACATTGCACGAGGGCCGCCCTCATGGCCTCAGGTTCACTGACAGGCACCTGAGCAGGACCACAACTTTACTAATTATATAACTGTATTAATTACATCTGCAATCACCCTATTTTTGAATAAGTTCACATTCTGAAATACTGGAGGACCTCATATGGATTTGGAGGGGACATAATTCTACCTATAACACATGCCAAATAAAGACAAAAAGTGTGCTCATCGGGACCTGCTATCGTTTGGAGATGGGCTGCTTTCCCCACTGAACCTCATGCTGAAATCTGATCCCCAGTGCTGGAGGTGGGCCCAATGGGTAGTGTTTAGGTCACAGGAGTGGATCCCTCGTGAGCTTTTGCTCTAATAGCTCCGATGGTTATTATCCCATGGAGCTAGTTATTAAAAAGATTCTTGTACCTCTGCCTCACTCTCGCTTCCTTTCTCACTAGGCGATCTCTGCACACTCCAGCCCCTTCCCCTTCTGGCATGAGGGGAAGCAGCGTGAGGTCCTCACCAGATGCAGAGACTGGTGCCACGCTCCTTGCACAATCTGAAGAACTGCGAGCCAAATAAACCTCTTTTCTTTATAAATTACCCAGCCTCGGGTATTCCTTTATAGCAACACATTTTCTTAGTATAAGAAAATCAACCAGTTAAAAGTATAAATGATAAAAATCATATGATCATCTCAATAGAGAAATCCAATAGCCTTTCATGATGAAAAATAAAACAAAAATTCAATAACTAGGAATAAAAGGGAACTTCTTCAACCTAATAAAGGGCATCTACAAAAACACCCACAGCTAATATCATACTTTATGTTACAAACTGAATGCTTTTCCTGTAAGATTAAGAACAAGACAAGGATCAAGGATGGCTTCTCTTGCCACTCTATGGTCAATGGAAAAGAAGCCAAACTCTGTAAAATAACTTATTTTAAGGGGATTATTCTGAGCCAAATTTGAGGACCATGGCCTGGAGCCAACCCAAGAAGCCTTGAGCAAGTGGACTTGCCATGGTTGGGTCACAGTTGGTTTTATACATATCAGAGAGACAGGAACTACACATAAAGTCATAAATCAGTACAAGGAAGGCATACATTGGTTTGCCTGAAAAGGCAGGACATCTCAAAGTGGGGACTTACAGGTTATAGGTGGGTTTAAAGACTCTTTGATTTGTAATTGGGTAAAGAAATGAAGCTTCGTCTAAAGGCTTGGAATGTTTTAAGTTAAGATAAGGAAGTCTCAATTAGCCGGGCATGGTGGTGCATGCCTGTAGCCCCAGCTACTCGGGAGGCTGAGGCAGAAGGATCGCTTGAGCCCAGGAGTTTGAGGCTTCTATGAGCTAGGTTGATACCACGGCACTCTAGCTGGGGCAACAGAGTGAGACTCTGTCTCAAAAAAATAAAATAAAATAATAAAAAACGATAAGGAAGTCTCTTAATCAGAGACAAGCCACCAGACATATTCCCAGACGCAGTGATTTGTTATGTAGATTCAGGACCTGCAGGTTTCCCTTGTACAGCCTTAGGTCTGCTAATGAGTTACAAAGGATAGCTACAAGTAGGGAGGGGGCATGACGAGGCATGTCTTACCTTCCTCCTCATGGCCAGCAACTCAGTTTTAGGGCATCCCTTGGCCTAGAGGTGGTCCATTCAGTCAGCAGGTGAGTGGGGAGCCCTAAGATTTTATTTTAGTTCACAGTCCTCTCTTTTTGCCAAGATCTGCTAGAAAGAGGCAGTATTAATGGCCAAATTCTTATTTTGTCCTGTCCATTGCCAGGGTGGCGTGCCTACCTGCCCTGGGGCCATCCAGGCCCTGGGTGGGACCCTTGTGGCCAAGAGGACTGAAGAGCCAAAAGGGCTTTCGGCCAAGTAAATGTTTTAGGCCAGGTGGGTCTGGAGGTGGACAGGCGCTCATCAACACTTTAAAACCTTCTAGGCAACATAACAATAAAAATCAAAATGTCAAAGGTAAAGCTACAAAATTAATTTATCTATAATTGTTGAGCTACTATATTCTTGGGTCTAGCTGTGGACTTGTAGCATTGCTAACCATTTATGCTAAGGAATTCAGAGACTTTTGTTGTGTCATGCTATTTTGGTCTCTAGTAATTGTGTCCTAAGGTGGCTGATGAACTTCTTGTTATATCTCTTTTTGCATAAACCCCATAACTGAGAACAATTATATTCAGGAATTTCTAAGTCTATGGGAAGCAGGAAATTTTTTATGGTTGGGATGGATAGATATCCACTTGGCCCAAAAAGACAAAGTCTCTCATTTAGTATTTGTCTAGGCTTCTGTGTGCCCATCCCTGATTTGAAGGGTCTGAACTAATTCCATCCCTCGGAATTGGCCCTTACATTCTCACATTTCTCCTCTTCCTCAACAGTCCCTAGGCCTAGAGGGAGGATGTTTTCAGTTTTAACACATTGACTGCCACCCAAAAAAACTTTCCTGGGGCCACAGTGTTTTATTACGAAAATAGAATAAAAACTTCCAATGTAATTTAAAGGTCAACATAAATAGCAAAACAAAATTTATTGACTTCTATTTGTTTAATCCATGTTTTAGTAATTAAATTGTCAATATTAATTGTAACAGTAAGAACATCAACAAGATCTTATATATGATTCACGTGGCCCCAGGGTCAAAACTAGACTGAGTTAAATATAACTCTCAAGGCAGTTAACGTGTTAGTAGCAGGGCATTGGCAGTGAATAACAGGTTTGGCCCAGTGAGATTCAATAGTTTTAAATCCTGGAGATACCAGGTAAACTAGTTATTTTCTTAATACTTGTCGTGACTGTGGAAAACAAAGCAAGAGCATCAGTAATGTTTCAAATAAAACGTTATAAAAATATTTTAGCTCTTTCCGTGACATTTTCTTAAAGAAGCAAATCTTGGATTTAGCTGATTTTAAACTGCTTCTTAAGAAGAATCCGAATAAAATAATAATTGTCTGCAGATGATAAAAATCTTATAATAGTCATGATTAAAGATGTAAAAGAGATTTGGTTATTTCTGTGGTATACAACAATTTAGTATATAATTATTATTGATAATATAATACCAAGGAATATTAGGATTTTAAGAATTTCATACAGCTTTGGAACAAACATTTATATTTATACAAATATAACCCAAAGAGAGTCGAGCTCCATTTCATATTCGACAATGCTTTCCTAGGCAGCCTATCACACCAGCAAGCCTAATAGATTCTCTTTCAGATTTTTAGTGTCTCTGTTATTAAAAACTAGCTTGAGGTTAAAAGGACTGACTGAGTTTAGAATTCTGTTTTTGGAAAGTTTGTCAAACATTATAGGTTTAAACAAAAGGTTTGTATCCCCATTATATCCTGAATAAATAAAAACATTTGTTTAAATAGAATCATAAGTCACTATAAAATAATGGTCTTTATTTAACAGAGTGATGGTCATCAGAAGACTTTAAAGGCAATGCGGGAAGTCATATGTGCATAAACCTTAACCCCTAAAGTTTAGTTTTTCTACTTAGTCAGAAACCTAATAAAGACAACACAGGGATTATCTTGATAAAGGATAAAATCTTTGTTTCCTTTCAGGCCAGTTACCAAAAAGGGAAAGAAAAACCTTCTGTAGACTAATTGCTTTTTGTTTGTTTGTTCTTTATGGAAAGACCATTTAGATAACTTGGGAGTCAAACCTGATGAAAAGGCCACTTGCATGCATGTGTCCAGGGTCACGTGCAAACAGTAAACTATAGAGGAACTTGAAGAAGAAAAACTAGTACTTCGATAGGGGAACAAAATGACTCTTAGCAACAGCAAGAGAAATTTTCTGACCATATTAAATAAAGGAGACATATCAAAGAAAGGTCAAGAGTATAGTATTAAGTTATAATGGAGGAAAACATTGTCTTCTCAAATCTTTAACATAAAACATTCTAACGTCAGGCCATAACAACAGAGGCAAAATCAGAAAGGGAAAAATCATTACAGGAGCTGAAGAAAGCTCTGGTTATATTCGCATCCCAGCCTTTTTTTTTTTTTTTATTTCAGCATATTATGGGGGTACAAATATTATGGTTACGTATATTGCCCATGCCTCCCCTCCCCCCTCGAGGCAGAGCCTCAAGCATGACCATCCCCCAAACGTTGCACATCTCACTCATTATGTTTGTATATACCCATCCCCTCCTCCCCCCACAACCGCCCAACACCCGACAAATGTTATTCCTATATGTCCACTTAGGTGTTGATCCGTTAATACCAATTTGCTGGTGAGTACATGTGGTGCTTGTTTTTCCATTCTTGAGATACTTCACTTAGTAGAATGGGTTCCAGCTGTATTCTGGAGTCTCTTTGTGTGTCCAAATTTTCCTTTTTTATAAAGACTACAGTCAAATTGGATTAGGACCCACCCTAACACCCTCATCTTAACTTAATGACTTCTTTGTAGGCCCTATATCTTATACAGTCACATTCTGAGGTACTGGGGATTAGGGTTTCAACATATGAATTTGGGAGGACACAATTCAGCTCATAAAGGGAGGGAAGGAGTCTTAGCTTTACTTGGAATCTGTTTTCTAACATTTTGCCTTGACTTTTGCCTTATTTCTTGCTCTGGAATGGGCTTTAAAAAACTCAAACTCATTGTTATGACTAACCAAACTGCCAGAGATAACGGCAACTTCAGTTCACTGCTTATCACTCTGGTTTGCAGTTACCTCTTCATTTTAAGCTTCCGGAGATTTTTCATTACATTTTTATGATCTTACATATATATTTATAGAGATAGTCACTGTATTTTTTTCTCTTACATTTCTAGGTGTCTTACAAGATGAGTGCTTTAAAAATTTTATCTAATCTATCCCACTGCTGGAAAAGAAAATTAAAATTAGTTTGTTAAAATTATTAATTGATAATGGCACAGCTCAAGAACACAGAGACAAAAACTCAGTAATTTACCAGTTAGGCTAATTCAATAAACTTTTTTGACTTAATTTTTCATGCTTAGTAAAAAATTAAGATAGAAATTTAACAAATTTTGAAATGTTATGTATATGGTCAGTGGGTATGAGGGAAAGTGGTAGAGGAAATACTTTTTTTTCATTGGAAAATGAAGCTGAAATAGGAGCAAATTTGGGGAGGTTGGGTGCACACGTAAGTAGAGAGCACTAGTCTATTGCCAGACAGAGCAAATATGCAGCTTCGATTTTTCACTAAAGAGGACAAAGGGGAGACATTTTACCAAACTTAAAAGACCAAGAGATGATGTACATCTCCTACTAAGACCTATTTAGATAGGTTCTGTATACTTCTACAAACATTAAATTAAAATTATAGAAAAACCTAAGTTATGGTATTAAAAAGTATAAATATAATCCCAGTGAAATACCACTGCCAGCAAGAGCTAACCTAAGGAAAAGTAAGAGGATCCTGATAGTTTAATAGAATACGAGTTCCTGAGCAGTGAGAAAACTTATAAGGGATGTCATATTTTTATGAATATAATTTCATGCTTATGTTTACAGCTCTGTTAATCAATACATTGACCAGGTTATTTTATGCCTATGTCAACAAAGAGTAGCAAATTACTTAGGGAAATTTGTTTTTCAATTGTTGAATGCATGAAACAACTCCTGAATCTAGCGTATGTGACAGATATTTAAGGAAAATCTTTACAACTCCATTGCAAAATTGCAAATGGAAGTGGAAACAATCTTGTCTTTTTTTTTAATGTAGCTCCTCTATGACCACTAATTTGAAAATGAAAGCTGGTTTCATAAAAACAATAAGTAAACACCACCATGACATTACTTAGAGCTAAGAGACAATTTCCTCTTGCATGAATAAAAGGTTAAAAGTCAAGAAGGAAGGCCTGGGACTTCCCATTGACTTTTCTTTACTACTACATGATTTGGATCAACAAGGAGTTTAACTTGTTAACATATAGCATATAAATAAACTACTATAATCATTAAAGAACTATCAATTAGTTAACACATTATGAAGTTGGGAGGGAGTTCAAGAGATTTTCATGTTTGGGCTGTTTATTTAGAGAGATGAATATCTAAATCAGAAATATCCAACTAGTTGGTAGGATTACCTCATCAATCGAGTAGCTGATATAGCACAACGTGGCAGTGTCAGAGATCATAGCCATTGCCAGTGGGTAGGAGTTTTGGCTGGAAACTGCTACCATTTGGCTCTCTTTCCTTTACATACTTTTTTGGAAGCCATCAATTCTCCTCTCTTTTTTCTGATTTGTGTTATGAGTAACTCCCATAAGTAATTGAAGACACAAGCTTTTGGCTATGACAGAGGAACTTATAGCAAACCAATAGCTCACTGAGAATAATCAGAAAGTGAATACAATGTACATACACATACACTCAAACTCAACCTGTCTGAAGGTCTTTTAGAACTTCTCAGAAGCCAGGACTTGGCTCAAAATTTTCAGAGATGAAGAGCTCATTGAGGATTGCTCACCATTCTGCATGTTACATTATTGTCAAGGCATATGTCAATTCTTAAGTTTGGCGGAGAGACTGAGAGCAAATGCTAAGGGGAATCAAGGCCAGCAGAACTTTCAGCCATCCCACGGGGCTTAGGAAACAAAAATAGAAGCAGAGAACTGTGAGGGCAGCCAGGACTTGAGGTCCAAGATTCTAGAGATAAAAGAAGAACAGGGAGTGTCATGGGAGTGGTAAAATAGGAGTAGGCTATTTCTCCTCCAGTTATTTGTTGATTTGTAAGCTACACAGAGCAAGAGATCTGAAGCCAAGCAAAAAGTGAAAATCAAGCAAACATGTCAGCAGTTTCACTTTTTTGCTGGTGAGACAAAAAAATGAAGTAAAGAATATCTCAAAAGGAGAGGCACTGGTAAACACCCCATGTTCTCAGTAAGGAATATCTAGGAAGAAGGGTGGTGGTCTTACATACTAGGAGACTTGATATCATTCACAATAGCTACAAAGAAAATAAAATACTTAGGAATAAACTTAACAAAGGAGGTGAAAGATCTCTATAAGAACTATGAAACATTGATGAAAGAACTATGAAACACTGATGACACAAACAAATAGAAAAATCTATCATGCTCCTGGATTGGCAGAATCAACATTGTTATAATGTCCATACTGCCCAAAGTGATTTACAGATTCAATGCCATCTCCATCAAAATACCAATGTCATATTTCACAGACCTATAAAAAATAATTCTACATTTTATTTGGAACCGAAAAAGAGCCTGACTAACTAAAGCAATCCTAAGCAAAAAGAACAAATCTGGAGGCTTCACATTACCAAACTTCAAACTATACTATCAGGTTATAGTAACCAAAACAGCATGATATTGGTACAAAAATAGAGACATAGGGCAATGGAACAGAACAGAGAACCCAGACATAAGACCATCTACCTACAACAAACTGACCTTTGACAAAGCAGACGACAACATACTGGGAAAAAGAAGCCTTATTCAATAATAAATGGTGCTGGGAAAATTGGACAGCCACATGCAAAAGAATGAAACAGGACCCCTATCTCTCACCACTTACAAAAATTAATTCAAGATGGATAAAAGACTTAAATGTAAGGCATGAAACCATAAAATATCTAGAAGAAAACACAGGAAAAGCTCTTTCAGATATCAGTCTAGGCAAAGAATTTATGACTAAGACCCAAAGACAATTACAGCAACAACAAAAATAAATAAATGGGACTTGATTAAATTGAAAAGCTTCTGCATAGCAAAAGAAATAATCAACAGAGCAAATAACCTACAGAATGGTAGAAAATGTTTATAAACTATATATCCAATAAACGGCTAATATCCAGAATCTACAAAGAACTCAAATCAGCAAGCAAAAAACAAATAACCCCATTAAAAAGTGGGAAAAAGACATAAACAGAAGCTTTTCAAAAGAAGATAGACAAATAGCCAACAAACATATGAAAAAAATGCTCAAGGTCACTAATCTTCAGGGAAACGCAAACTAAAACTACAATGAGATATTACCTTATCCCTGTCAGAATGGCTATTACTAAAAAGTCCAAAAACAGTAGATGTTGGCATGGATGCAGAGAGAAAGCAACACTTATTCACTGTTGGAGGGACTGCAAATTAGCACAACCTATATGGAAATAAGTATGGAGATTCATCAAAGAACTAAAAGTACACCTGCCATTTGATACAGCAATTCCACTACTGGGAATCTACCCAAAGGAAGAGAAGTATTTTTACTAAAAAGACACCTGCACTCGAATGTTTATTGCAGCACAAGTCACAATTGCAAAGATGTGGAATCAAACTAAGTGCCTATCAATTCATGAATGTATTAACAAAATGTGGTATATATTCACCATGGAGTACTACTCAGCCATAAAAAGAAATGAATTAATGTATTTTGCAGCAGTTTGGATGGAACAGACCATTATCCTAAGTGAAGTATCTCAAGAATGGAAAAACAAATACCACATGTACTCTCTAACAATTTGGAGCTAATTGATGGGTGCACACAGACACAAAGAGATAGACAGGTCATTGGAAACCAAGAAAATGGGTGCGGGAGGAGTGAGAGGTAAAAACCTACCTAATAAGTACAATGAACACTATTCAGATGATAGACACACTGTTAGCCCTAACTTAAGCATTATAAAAGCTATCCATGTAACAAAAATATTTGTACCCCCTTAATATTTTGAAATAAAAAATTAATAATATACTACAGATAAATTAAAGGGAAAAAACCCTCAATAGATGTATTCAACAGCAGGTTGTCACAGCCAAAGAAAGGCTATATGAGTCATATGTCAAGAAAGACTGAAATACAGAAAGTAAAAGAATTGGAAATATAAAAATATCATCAACGACACTGGACACAACGAAGATGCTCTATATAAATAATTGAACTAATAGAAGAAGAAAGAGTGAATGGAGCTGAAGCAATATTTGAAGACAAAATGGTTGAGAATGTTTAAAAACTGATAACAGTAATTAAACTAAAATTTTACAAAGAGCTGTGAACAAAGAAGGGATAAATTAGAATAAGAAACAAACAAAAATCACCTAACTACATTATGCTAAAATTGTTTCAAACCATATGCCCCAGAATAGAATATAAAACACAGAATAGCCTGAGACAAAAAGATTTATTAACTTTCAAAATATCACCAATAAAACGAATGACTGTCTTCTCAACAGAATCAATAGAAGTCAGACAAGGGAATGATATCTTTAAAGTGTGAAAAGAAAGTAAATGTTGACCTAGAATTCTTTACTTAGTGAAAAGCTTCTTGAAAAGTAGAGATGAAATAAAAATATTTGCAGGCAAAGATTCTGAAAATTCTTCACCAGGAGGCCAGCACTACAAGAAATACTAAAGGGAATTCTTCAAGAAGAAGGAAAATGTTTCCAAATAGAAATATGAAAATGCAGGAGGGAATGAAGAGCAACAAAATGGTAACCCTGTGAGTAAATCTAAGCAATTATTCACTACACAAAAAATAATACATATGGTCTACAATTTACAATGGTTTGACTTACAGTTTTTTGATTCTGATGTTGTGAAAGTGATATGTCCAGATAAATCCATCCTAAGTTGGAAATACTGGCACTTTTTACTTAGGATATTTTCATCTTAGGATGGGTTTATCAAGACATAACACTATCATAAGTAGAGGAGCATTTGTACTGATTTCCCGAGAAGTTTAACAACTTTTTTTTTTTAACTCAATATAGTAAATCCTTGTAAAAGTATGTTTTTCTTTTTCATCTTTTAGCTAATGTTCCTAGGGCTAGAGAAAATCTACTTCAGTAGTTGAACAATGAGACACCATCCTAGGCTTATTTTATTTCAGCTAACATAAATGATAACTTCAGGATCCTACTCCTTTCCCTGTTCCCTTGAGTACAGATAGAACCCCTTTATCAGATTTAGGCTTGGGAGGGAATGTTGTGCATGCCAGAGCTTTATTTTAATTCTAGTGCCCAGATTGTATTTACCTTGTTTTGTCTTACTGTCCTTATTTTTTTTTTTTGTTTTTGTTTTTATAATTGCTCCACCCATATACTCAATTGTCAAGAAAAGCTCCTGGAACTCTTTTCCTTTCTGCTTTTCCAAATCCACTTATTTTGAAGTGACTTCATATCTCAGGGTAAAATTTGCTAACACCTTTATCATTTATGCACCCAGGTGCTTCCAGGCTTGTAAATTTGAACGACAAGTTTAAAGAGTATTTCTCATGCAGAAAAGAGGGTGTTTTATTGGATTTGTGACTAGAGCAACCACATGATCCCTGAACTAGAGACAGACACTGAGTGCAAGACAAGGTCTTTATGTTTTATTGATTTTAGATATATTTATCTTATTTCTAGCCATAACTGCTATGCTGTTCAGAAATCTGGACATGCTTAGTCAAGAATTTTACAGAATCTGCCTGTAACATGAGATTACATTGCAATCATTACCAATGATTTATTGCCATTTCAAATAGATATTCTTTAAATATGTATTTAATATTTATTTAGTGGGTACAAGAATGGACATAGCTTTTTAAATTAATGAACTACCTACCTGTTCATTTATGTTCAAACTATGTAATTTATTTTATGTACTGAAAATTATAGAGTATTTTATTTTATTAATACAATCTTTCTGTTACTCATATCTTACAAAGTGTTAGTCCCTTTCAATCAGTATGGATATAGGTAACTTGGTTTATAATTACAGTCTTTGTTCAAAATACATTTAAAAGATTTTTCTATTTGCTTTCATGGTGGAAAAAATGTTGGCTACTTGTCTGTAGTCATTGTTCTCTGTTTTCTTTTGAAAGCCCCTGAACCAGTTGCTTTTCTGGAAAGCACATTAAATGTTTAAAACTTAGATGATAAAACCTGTCACTCACTCCTGGTCGTTGCACCGTGTGCACATGATTTTGGTTCAACATTTCTGCTGACAATGACTCTTTGATGTTGGCTGGCTCTCAACTGGCTGGTCTCTGAGTTAAGGGTGGGTTTGCCAGCAGTTGCAATGCGTGCACAGCAAACTTTCTGTGTGAACTGCAGAACCACTCAAGCAAGAGAGGATGGTGCCAACGAGACGTGCTTTGAAACTAGTGTCCACTTGAGGGCACTGTCTACTTCAGTGGTAGTATTAATGTACTCAAATTACATTTCAACAGCTACATAAAGAATTCTGTGAGGAAAGCCTAGTAAATTTGCACCAATGTCTTATTTATTGCAGTAGTTTTTAGCATTATTTATTGGTATGGTTTCAGGTAGCTTCCTATGGCTTGGATTCAATTGTGTTTTTCAGTCTAACCCTGATGATGTTTCAACTATGAGACCTTCCCACCTCTCCCTCTCAATAACATCTTCTGTAAGCTTTGTTTTCTATAATCTTGAACATATTTGCCATTTAGAATATCTTCGTGAATATTTTAAACCAGATGGTGAGAGTGTTTTAGATCATACTACTATGGACCTAACTGTAACTGTTTTTCCAACACTGTTTTTCTTAACTATTGTTGTTTTCAACAGAGCACCATTCCTTCTGAATAAGCAAAATGCAACATACTTTGGGATAAATTTCAAAATCTGTAATCCAAAAATGTTATACTTACACAGAATATTATATTTTATTAAGAGTTTTTCATTGTGGAACCATTCTGGCCCCATGTGTAGCAGTAAGGGAAATAAGATTGGAGGGCACTGAATATGGGCATTGTTTGGCTCTCTTCCAAGCATCTAAAATACAACATACCTTGACAAACAAGGATTAATTTATGTATCTCTTTGTCTAATTTACATGGGAAATTTGTATTCTTACTAGGAATGGATGTGCTCTGATTCTTTGAGAGTGTGTGTTTGTGCAAAATAACCATTTTAGCTTAATTGAGTTATGAATCCATTTTTTTCCCTTTCTGTTTCGTGCTATATTTTAGTATTTCCTGGCAGTAATTGAACATAAATGGTACCGTGCCCATAATTGCTTCATTGTAAATCTCAAGTTGTTTTTTGACCACATGGATGGCAGCAGGACAAAATAGAAATAAATTTCAGTTCACTCCCACACATTTAACATATTTACAAATATTTATAGTACATGTTTATCAAATTTACAGCATTTCATGACAATGAGATTGTCATTGTTTATTTCTTCCTTCATTAAATTTTTGAAACTTAAAAGACTTTAGCTAATTTGAAATATTTCATTTTTGAAGGGTTAAAGATGTTTCAGATTCATGGCATGTCAAATAAGATTTAAATGTTTCAATGTAAGTATTCCATGGAGAAACACTGGGTTAAGAAATACAACACAATTCATAAGACAATCCATAATTGAAGTATATCAAGATGACATATACCATAAATGATTATATTATGACTTAGTATTATTGGCAGAAATTGATTGCAAAACTGTTTTAATTGAAGACAGAGTTTTTCCTAATTAAGTATTAGCATATTAAAAAGTGAATGAAATATTAAATAAAATCAATACAGAAAAAAATTTTCGTCTTTTCCAAAGTGTTGCAAATTTAATATTTATTAGATATTCAAAATTAAGAAAAAAAGTATCCTGAGAACTAAACATTTAAAATACTACCTTTTCCCCAAATGTAAAAAGTAAAGAATAGATCATTCAAATATATACAAGCACACTGAAAGGGGATTCGAATATTTAGAAAAGTCCTTTTAGGTAAAAGCGTTTTAGATAAAGTGCCTTTGGGGAAAATGGTCTATTTTTGTGACTATAATATTAATGTTTCTAAATCTATCATAAAATTTATTCACATATGTAAATGTTGTACATAAATGTTCAGAAACACATTTTTGCCTTGCAGCACATTTTAAGTATTTATATTATAATGTATGCATATGTTTATGTACGTGTATATTTTATGTCTATACGCACAGATATCAGTTATCTATTGCAACAAATAATACTGTAAAACAAACAACCACAGCACCTTAAAAGCTTAAAACAGTAATAATGTGCTCAAGTGATCTTGGCTGGGATATGTCATGCTTCCGCAGGCAGCTGGAGTAACCAGACAGCTCTGTGCATCTTTGCTGGGCTACTCCTGTGTTTGTGATGAACTGGCTTTGTCTGATGTAGGATGACGTTGGCTGGAATGACTGGGTGGATGTGGTCCCACTCCATGTGCCTTCCAACCACTGGCAGGCTAAGCAGGCCATCTACATAGCAAGACCTGTGGCAGACACATAGTTGCTATTTTCTCAAGATCTGCATGTGCCATAACTGCTAACATCCCATTGATAAAAGAAAGCAAGTCACAAGGTGAATTCAAAATCAAAGGATACAGAAATCTATCCCATCCATTTTGGGGGAAAGCCATGCAAAGTCATATAGCAGATTGTGGATGAAGGTAGAGATGAAGAATTGGAGATATTAATGTAATCGATCTATTATTACTTTTATATTTAGATTCTTAAATAAGATTCACTTTAATAGGATTAGGAGCTTTTATGGGTTAGAGCTGAGACAGTTGCTATCTATAATAATAATAAAAAAGACAGGCCTTGGAGTTTCCCTGATATAAAGATTACAGCTTTTCATTGACAGACATTTCAATATTAAATTTTTATTTTAATTTTTATTAAGTATATTCAGTTAATGAAGATGGAGTTTACTATGTACTGAAAGGATTTGAAGTTAAATGATCAAAAGTGGAGAGGAAAATATTGTGCATGCTGTGTGTGATGGCTCTCTGAAATTCTATGACATACTGCTATTCCCTCTCCACTTGTATCGTATCTTGTACTTCTTTTCTTCCCTTATGTTCAGACATCATAGAAACACTTAATGGCACTTAAGCTACACCAGGCCAAAGAAAACAAATGAGCAAGCTAAAACAAATGGATTTCACTTCCAAATCCAAAGCATGAGACTGGGAAAAGAATTCAAGGGTTTGGAAACTAGTCCTGGCAGTCAGCCATTTGAAAGGGTGTTTGCAGGGTCTATACCCACATAAGATACACCAGAGTAGGAGAGAAAGAAAAGTACAGATCAACACTAAATCAAAAATTTGTAGAGATGGAATATAATGAAGTGAAACTAGTATCAAATTAGTGAGATAGGCTCAGTTTCTCAGAACAATGGAGCTTAGCTTCACCCTTTTACAGCTTGTTATTTCTAAATGTTTGTAGGCTTGACAGGCAATGCTGAAATTATCCCTGCCAGTTATTAAAACCACTCTGCATTAGTAATACTTTTGGAAACCTCATGTGCTGGAGTTGCTTGCCTCTCCTTAATGCTAGCTTGAGAAAGAATAAGGATAAATATTAATAGATAAGAAGACTGAAAGATAAAATATTCAAAATGTATCTGAAATATGACTTCATATTTTATGAAAAACATTTTTAATGAAGGGTGTTCTAGAACGCAAGAGAAAAAAGAAATTACCATGAAAATCAAAGGAGAACATTCTTATAAATTGTAAACATGTCGAATATTTGAAAAGTTCTATCTTGCCTGCTGGAAAACTTTGTACTCAAATGTAACCATGAGAAACAGTTTCTAATTAATTGGTCTGAATCATTTATGCTTGGAATTGTTTTTAGGTTGATACAGTTATTTTAGGAAAGAGGGAAAGCTCAAAAGATCTAGAGATAATGGAAATAACATAAATATGAATTTGTCAGCACATGGTTTTAAAACCCATAGCTCCTATGATTTAAAAACTGCTGCTCTAACAACTGGTTAGGCAATTCATTCCACTATCAGTGATCCTTAAAATTTTTCAGATAAAGATCCCTTGGGAGATTGATATGAACTCTCCTCCCGTGGGTCATTCAGAGACCAGAATTTTAGATTAGCTTTGTAGAAACAAATGATTTGTAGAACTAATGAATTTTAGTTCTATTGAAAAATAGTATAACCCAATTGAGTTTAAAGATAACAAAGCCATTCATAATGTTGCTAATTATATATGAGATGACCAAATGGAAAATTTTCACCATCTGATAATAATACTATTCTTGATAAGTTGGCATAATGCTTTATTAAAAGATACACATTAAAGTAGTTTTAGGTATGTTATGTGAGTTGATCCTCAAAATATTATGAAACTGTAAACTAGACATGACTATTATTATTATCATTATTATTACTACTATTATTACTATTATATGGTCAAAACTACTGAAACCTCAGTTTAAATAACTTCTTCAAAATAACATTAATGACAAAGGTGGAATGTGAATCTAGGTTTTCTGTTTCAGGGACTAATATTTATTACTTTATACTACTTTTTTCTGTGCAGTGTACTTCATTTTCCTCATATCTAAAGTGTGCTTAATAATAATACTTACATTGCAGAGAAATGAAAAGAATTAATTGAGATAATATGTATGTATGAAGCACTTAGAATAATGCATGACATATAGCAAATGCTTGATAGATGTAAGTTATTATTATTATGAATATATATCTACAAAATGTAAACTGCAATATTTAAGTAAGTAGAAAATTGCTATATAAAAAAGTACTGAGAGTCAATTTATTTTAAATACCAAGAAAATTTCCAGTTTGTCTAGAATCAGCAAATATTTATCCTAGTGACTTCTTCATAAAATTACTTTAAAGATCAACAGTAATTGATGTTTGAAATTATGTGAGTTTATTAAAAGATTCAGTTCTATTTAACTATGCTAAGTTCATTTTATGAAGCTAGTGATCACTCAATTTTGGAATCATAGTAAATTAGAATTTTTTTTTCTTTAAGCCCTGGAGACAATCAATAGGAGAGTGTGTTTGGTGCATAATCAACTTGTGCTCTATTAAACTAATTTATATGAGGGTCCCATACTCTCCTGTGCTTCCAGTAATCTAAACAAAGCATAATTTCTTTATAACTCTAGCTTAAGTTATTTTACTGCTTCTTCATGTTTGTTGTACACTTGTACACTCAAGGATTTTCTGCAGATGTAAGATGTACCTTTATTAAATACTTAATATGAGAAAGAGACCATGCACATGAAAAAATTCTGTCAGGATTTATAAGTCTCACATTTTGTGTAACTGTAATCGCTATAATTGTTTAGTCTTAGTTTTAGAGTTAAAGAGAATTAACATTCATCACCAGTCTTTTCTGCAACTGTGTTTCTGTTTATTTCTTGGGTGTCTGAAGTTTACACTGAAGTTTCTGCAGCAAGAAGTCATAGGCACTATATACCCTGAGATCTTGCATGTTTAAAACATTTGTACTCTTTACTCTTTCATGAAAATTTTGGCATGTATGAAATTATTATCAAATAATCTCTTTCTTTGAGAATATTGTAAACATTTCTCCATTGTCTTCTAGTGTTCCTGTGAAACTTTTGGAACTAACCTGATGTTTTACCATTCATAAATATCTTGATCTTTGTATTTGTACATTTAAAGAACTCTTTCCTTATCTTTCGGGTGCAATGATTTTATTATTCTTAATATTGATCATTCTATATCCATTTTTTTTCTCTTGGGATATGCTATGCTGTCTTTATTTCAAGATTTATCATCCTGTTTTTAATTTCTGGAAAGTTTTCTTGTATTATATTTTTAAATATTTGTTGTGTTTCATTATTTTGATTCTCACCTTTAGGGGAACGATTTATGTATGTGTTTGTTTGTTTGCCTTTTATAGTAATCATTTTTTCTCTAGTCCCTGTAACACTATATTTCCATATCATTTTGCTTGCTGTTCTCCATATTATATTCCATGTTTCCTGTAGTATTTTGTCCTGCCAATGTATCCTTCACTTTTGTGACAGTTTTACTTTCTATTGTACTTCCTTCCTAAGAGTTTTCAGTTCATATTTTATTCCTTTTTGTTAAGAAGTCTCATGTTTCCTGACCTTATGTACCTTTTCTTTGAGTGATTGCTTTATATAGACAATAACTTCATTAAGTATTTTTACATATGATGATATTTTTGGTCATCTAATCTGTGGCAAGATTATTTTGGTAAATGTTCTGTGCCGTTTGCTTTTCCTATTTCTTTTCTCCTTCATGTGGCATAACATAAATAAACAGCTGTAAATATGCCTATATTTATGTTGCTGTCTTTTACTCTGCTCTTACTGACTCAATGCTTTCTGAAAATATAGTATGTCAGTGGGATTCATTTTCAGTCTTATTTGCCCTGATTTTTTGTTTCCATATTGGTTCATGGAAGCTTCTGGAGTTGGCCCACATATCCTGATATTTCAATCAAGGGCTGTTGAGTAGGGTTACCAACTTTGGAAATTCCACCAGGTAAGTCTGAGATCTGCAACTGTAGGCATCTTCCTGTGTTTATTTTCATTGTTTTTCCTTCTCTGAATTTATTTATATTATTGTTATTCTGACTCACAGGTGCATTTCCTAGGTTTATTAAAAGCAAATTTTTCTTTATGTTTCTTATTCTCTTTATTTTCTAGGATAGTACCATCTTTGTGTGTTTAAGAACAGAGGGATAAAGATATGATTTTTAAAAATAATTTTAAAGGCATTATCCAAAAGCATCAGAGAACCCTTATAAATTTGAATTAATTTTCAGTGTAAATAACATTATTTCTATTCTTAAACATATAAGCCTTCTGTGATAGGAAATGTCACAGAGTATACTTATAAAATATAAGCTCCCACATAATAACCCAAATCCATTTGTTCATATAACAAAAGAGAATTATATCTAGAAAGCTTTAAAGAGATTATGAAAGTGAAACAAATTAAGGATCTAATGTAATCCTGCCTAATATGGCTAACAATGGGAGAATCTTCTCAGTAATTAACCATGCTGGACTGAGACTTCCCCAGTGTTTATAATAATTCTAGGTTACAAAGGGCTTTATTCTGATGTATAAAGATTCTCCAAAATCTTTTATGATGGACTGATGGTAAATACTCAATTTTTGCAGAAAGTGAAACTGAATTTTTTGTTAAAAAGCACCATCAGGGATGTGTCCCTGAAGAAAATCCTATTAACCACTTCGGTACCATGCTCACCGGCCGCGAAACCTTGCCCACAGCCGGCACTCATAGTCCGCACGATAGTTTGTGCTGTGCATTGATGATGCATCCGTTTTGCTCTTGTGTGATGAGGAAAGCTTTAAAGCACTGAAAGCTTGTTTTACTTTACAGGCAGCTTTACTTGTAATGTAAATCAGAATAGGTAACATACACTTATATGTTTTCATTACATTATTTTTAAATATTCACAATTTTATTTTGATAAATGAAAAATTAGAAAATTCATATCATGGCTATCAGCTAAAGTCGCTGTGCGCGTTCATTTGTGGCTATTGACTATAGTCGAGGCTGGTACCGAAGTGGTTAAAAGAATATCTGAAGCAGAAATGTGTAAAGAGAAAAGTGGAGAGGTTTTGGGGATAAAAATATGTTTTCATAGGAGGGACTTGTTTGAATTACAAATAAATTCAAGCACACTGTGAAGATGAGCCTTTATGAGGGTTAGAGACTGTGCCTTCCAGGTTCCTGTGGTCCAGAGTTGTGGTTGGTTCAAATTCCTGCTCCTCCTGCTAGGAAGTATGGAGCTGCTGAAAGTATTTAAATGCTCATCGTAAATTCAAAGGGGGGCATAAATCTGAAATATATTATATACTGTAATATTAAATCACACACTAATTATGCTTGAAATTATTGGTTAGTTCCACCATCCTATGATCAGGAATAACAATTTTTCCATACCATTCTGGCAGTAACTGATCTAATTTTAAAGAGACTAAAGATGTATTTGCTGAAGTTAAAATAAATGATTAAGGTTTTTTTATTCTTTCTTTTTTTTTTTTTTAAGATAGAAGGAGACTCCTTCACTTTATAGAAGGAGACTCACTCAGACTATCAGAATTTTCAAAATAAATCTTTACCCAGCATTCTGTCCTGTTCATGGATGTTGCAAATTGTTTTGTTTTATCCTTCAAGATTTTTATGTTGTATGAGTTAGTTCTACTAGTCTGCATTTTTCATATGTATGTATGTATACATACATATGTATGTATGTATACATATGTATACATACATTTTTCATATGTATACATATATATATTTTTTTCATAAATATGTTATTTATGTTTTCAAAAAGTTACTAATATAATTTTTCTCCAATTGTCAGATACTTCTTCATTCTAAAAATATATTTTATAAGATAAATAGTGGCTCAATAATGCTTTCAATCAGACAGAGGTTAAAAGGGATTAAAAGAGTATATATATTTAATAAAAACAACACAAAACCCAACTGTTTATGTATTGTATAAGGCCTATATATTTCAAGAACACCTTATCTTTCCCATATTTTGAAGTGCATTTTTTCCTGACCTCATTGTGATAAGACAAATAAATATTTTTATTCACTTGTTGTTTTCTTGGACATTTACTTCAAATTCTCTGTAACTTTATTAAAAATGAAACTAATAGAAGCATGTGACCTTAAGCAAGTCTTTTTATGTATTTGGGGCTTAGTTTTTTAGTATATCTGAAGAGTTAGACTAGAATCAGTATGTCCCATATGTCCTGTTAGATAATCTACTAAAAAGTATGGGTTGGGGGAGGGGATGCCGATGAGAACATCAGTCAGAGAATGCTGCATGATGAACACTGCTATTTGCCGCCCAAGATCCGCTCTCCTCAACTTCCTCAGGAGCAGAATCCTGATTTGAGTCAGAATGATAATGTTCCTGGTTTAAAATCTCACCTCTCCACAGACTTTTAGACTTTCTGAGAGCGTGTGACCTATCTCTGGCCATGAAATTTAAGCAAAAATCTACTGGGTGAAACACCTGTGTGAGCAATTGTAACAAATAGCAGTGTTCATAATGCAGCATTCTCTGTATATTTATTTGTCTCAAAAAGTTTGCAAGCATTTCTTTCAGATGTTACATTGTTAGCCACTTTGGATCTCTCTTTAGTCTGTTTAACAATTCTTAGCTTTAAAAATTATCTTAGTATTTATCTTCATTTGAAAATTGAGAGATTTAGCTACTGAGATCTTCATAAAAGGAAGCAATTTTAGAACTTTGAGCAGACATTTTTAATGTAGGCTATTTGTCTCTGATATCAATTTTATCTGATTACTTGATTACATATGCATGCTACAAGTGACAGATAGTTTTAATATCATCATGATTAATAGAATATTTTTCTTAAGTTCTCTTACAGAGAATAATATTATGAAATATTGATAAAGTCCTTCCAAGAACAACAAAATTGTTATGACACTTAAAGAAGTCATTTAAACTAAGATTGTATTTTCTCTGACTAAACAGGTAAGGTACCACATTTTATAGCTGCAGAATTAGATATTTCATTGTTTTCATTATGGGAAAATCATCTCATGAGATTTCTGTGTTCACCAACAAAGTTTCTTTCCAATGATCTTGGCCTCAGGGAATTAGGTCATAGTTGACTGAGTAATATTAAATTTGTCAATGACATCAAATCTGGAAGTTAGTGACTTAGAAATTCATATTAAAATCACAAGTTTTGCACTAAATTTTTAAAAAGTAGTTAAAACCTAGAGTACATTTGGCAGAAACAAGCGAGGTGTACTTTACATAGAGAAGAAAAATAATTGATAAAAATACTAATAGCAAGTTACCTCCGGAATTGTTTCTTAATTTTTCTATTTAATTTTGTCCTCATTTCTCACAAGGAAAATATTAAGGAAAGTATACTGAAAGAATCGAACAATGAATGTTCTAGAATTGTACATTCATAAATTCAAAAAATATTAATTGAAGGGACAGTTATTGCCAGGCACTGCTTTACATAGAGGGAAGACAGCAGTGAACCAAATTGAGAAACCCCTATTCTCTTGGAGCTTCAGTGCTAGCCAGGGGATACAAGCAATGAGAAAGTCAATATATCTGTGATCAATGGTGTGAAGAAAAACAAAGCAGAGTAGAGAAACAAGAAGTGACTGGGACAGGAGCTGGGATCACTAGATGGGGCATAGCTGCATGGGCTGTTGCTTCCACTGGTTTTAACTATCTTTTATTACTATAATCTACACGGATCATTTAATAAACATCCTCATTCTTTAGCCTAGCACATCACTGTTCTAATCACTCTCATTCTTCCAAAGACATGTGTAATAAAATAAAAATGGCAACTAATTGGATTAAGGAGACCTGGATTCATGTCTTGACTTTACAATTATCTTAGTTTTGTTAAATCTCTAAAATTATTTCATGTAATTCTATCAAGAATTAAGTGACAGAATATGTACTAAAACTTATAAACTGAAAAAGTTCTCTTCAAACATCTTTAGTCCCCTTCCCCAGAATAAAAAGTTCATTTACTATTCATTCATTCATTCATTCATGTACTCACTCACTAAACACCAGTTGACTTGGGTAAGACATGAGTCCTACTTTTAAAGATCTTTCAAGTAGGGAAAACAAACAAATAAACTTGCTTAACATCGTTTACTGTAAGAGAAACAGAAAACATTCTGAGTGTGGCCTGGCAGGAATATGAATATTTCCTCCTCTTTTCTCTGTCATTGGGACATCAAGGATAGTTTCTTCCTTCTCCCATCCATTTCAAAGCATAAATAAGTTTTAAAAAGTAGAAGATCCTTGTTTATGAATTTGAGGAACCAGATTTTCTGTTTTCAGAGACTAGTAGGACTGAACCTGTAGAAGTGGAAAGGAAAGAAGTGAGAAAAGAAAAGGTGAGGAAGGAAGGGCAAGAGCGGATAAGGAGAGCCTCTTCCCCTTGATATCCTTATGGAAACACCACTGTAATTCTAGCCACTTGTAAGGCCCCTGGACAGAGGATAGGTACTTGGATAGCAGCTGTAGGAATACAGACAGGAAGATCAAAGCTACATGAAGAAAACTAGAACTGAACAGAGTCAGTGAACAAGCCATCACTTTTGTAGAAAACATATTTTTCCTTTTACCTAAGAGATATTTGGAAAGGCTCTTCTGTTACTTCTACCTAAATATATGTATGTATATGCATACACATTATTTTAAATGTGGACCCTCTAATAGTAAAAGTAAGTTTAAAATTTGATATCTTTTTAGGGGTCCTTTCATGAACGTGAGAGACCTACCAGTGAACAAGAACGACTATTTTAACTTTTTGTTTTATCAGGTCATTAAATATGAAGTGTCTGATTTCGAATCAAAAGTTTAGTTTATTATATCTCAAACAAGAAGAAGTGCAATTAATCAAAGTATGCATCTAAACTATCGACACAGTGTTGCCATCTTAATGGTATCTTGTTTATGCCAGCAGTGAAGAAGCCTGGAGAGCAAGTGGCAAGGAAATCATGAAAGGCGTTTTCCACAGCTTGTTGAGAATTGAATATTTTTCCTTGCAAGAAATGGTCCAAAGCCTGGAAGAAGTGGTAGTCAGTTGGTGCAAGGCCTACTGAATACAGTGGATGACAGAGAGTTTCCAAATCCAGTCTCTGTAGTGTGAGCAGCATTGTTTGTGCGACATGTGGTCCAGCATTGTCTTGCAAGAGGCTTACCCTGTCTCTATTGACCAGTCTCAGCTGCTTGATTTCAAGCATCCTCATCATTTCCTCCACTTGGTTGCAGTAAACATCCCCTGTAATGAACTGATCAGGTTTCATGAAGCTGTAGCGGATAATACCAATTCTGGACCACCAAACAGACACCATTAGCTTTTTTTTTTTTTTTTTTTTTGATGAATATTCAGTTTTGGACAGGTTTCGGCACTTCATCTTTATCCATCCATTGTGCCAAATGCTTGAGACTGTCAAAAATAATCCATTTTTCATCACACATAACAATATGGTGTAGAAATTGTTCACTTTAAGGCATGACAGCAAAAGAAGGTGAGCTTTGAGACAATTTCTCTTCTGATGCTCGTTTAATTCATGCGATATCCACCTCTTCAGCTTCTTTACCTTGTCAATTTGTTTCAAATGGCCTAATATTGTTGGAATAGTAAAGTCCAATTTGCTGCTAATTCACACATAGGTTGACGTGGATTCGCATCCACTACAGCTTTCAGCTCCTCATTATCCACCTTGGTCTCAGGTCACCCACGTGGCTCATGTTCGAGATTAAAATCACCAAGCGAAACTTCTCAAACCATCCACGTACTGGGAATTCATTACCCACATCCTTCCCAAACTTGTTTGATATTTTGAGCTGTCTGTGCTGCACTGGTTCCATGATGGAACCAGTTCCATGATTTCCATTATTAGAAAATAACATGAAAATTTTTGATTTATCCATGGTTTAAAAAAATTGCTCTTAAAAAATTTGACAGATAATCACAAGCTATTATAAGATGTACATTTGAAAGACTTAGGATGTATTTTCATAATAGACATAAAACAAGAAGTGTCAAAGTGAAATGTCAGAGATATCAACTGTCAAACTTAGTACTTAAGGAAATCAGACATCTCATTCTTATTAACCTAAATATTAATTAATAAGTATTTACTAAGATTATTATAATTTACATGGACATTTTCTTTCAAAGACACAAGTTCTGACACAAAATAGTTTAATAACGTCAACACTGGAAAAGACACTTTTTTTGTGAATATAAACAGTTTTATGTAGAAATAGATAGGTACCTGTTTGCATTATAGAATATAAAACTTGGGTTACGCTCTATAGAAAATAACCAATATCCAAATTCAAGAGAGCTAGCATTCACAGAACACACAATATGAGTGTGTAGCTACTGTTCATCAGCCTCAGGCTTGATTTAAACCAAAAAAAAATAACGCAAGGAGATCATTAGAGATTAAAGTACAACACTTGTTGGTGAGTGTCCAGAATCCAGATGTTGCCATTTTGGCAGATTATGGTTTGCTTTCTAAGTGTGCAATTTTAACACAAAGCCTGGGCCTCTGCACTGAGTGAGCTTTGAGGCCCTCTTGCCACACAGTTCATGATGTGCCCTAACTAAGCTAGGTGGTCTTCTTAACAATAAAAATGGAGAATCCAGAAGGTAAAGAATTTCCATTACCTTATATTGGGATTAAACTTCAAAAGAGTATATCCATTATCAAGAGCTCAATACAAAGGCTGGGGTGAAGTTACACAATACCAAGGAGCCCACCTCAATATGATTGTGGAAGGCCCAAAGGGCACACCTAGGTTCAGATTATAATAATCACCCAGCACCACCTGAATGTATTATCCAGAAAGATACAGGAAATAATAAAAGTTATATATACATATATTTATTTTGATAACTTGACATAATTCCAAGTCTTAAAAACTTGAAATACAATAATTCTTCTCAAAAGAGGCCCATCTATAAGAAAGAGACCAAAAAGAGACAGCATTTGTTTTGCATAAAAAATGGGCAAAGTGGAGGTGGGAGCAGAGGGTACTTTCTTTGGCTCTTTCTGCATCTCTCTCTTTGACAAAGACTGGCAACCTGTTGATTCATGATAAACTATTTTTTTTTCTCCGCAGCAGGGAGATAGGAGATGAGGGAATGGGGTCCAAAGCAATGGTTCTCAAATCAAAGAGACCTCTCTTCAGGTCCTCTCTTCTCTGAGTGGGAGCTCAAGCTCTCCAGTGGACACAGAAGGAGGCCTCGTAGTCAGTGGTTTGCATTCTGAGGTATGAGGATCCCTGGTAAGTTCAACAGCATGTGGTTTTTTTGGAAATCAGCCCACAACATAAGAATACTGCAACCAAGCTTGTAACTAATACTGCTATTTAACTACTGTCCAAAAGAGAAAGTGATGGAAAAAAAATCCCACTCTATTGGAGTCCATATGGAATTCATGAAAGGAATTTATGGAATTCATAAAAGGTGTCCAAATAATATTCTATTTTATCTTGGCCCTTCTTAAGAGAATTCTCATTCAGTGACCATTTCTCTCATTAAAAAGGCACTTTCAGTGATGTGGTTGGAAAGGAGTGAATTTTAATTATAGTGAAACCAAGATTAATTCCTTGGCACACCTGGGAGAGAGGAGCCAGATGGGGCACTTACAGTGATTTCAACAGGCAAATAATTATGCCATGAGCATTTCAACAGAATGAATACCCAGAAAAAAATGTATGCCCTGAAAACTTGTATTAGAAAAATACATTTTATGAAAAGGCACTTAGTAAACACTCATCAACCTTATTGCCTCTAGGTGGGTAACATCCAAATAATAAATCTCCACCTCCAGTTGATCTTCTGTTTACCTTTCACACTTCCAGCTGCAGGCTGGACATCCACATTTGAGGATCCCACTGGTAGGAAACATTTCATTGTTTTAAATGGAATTAATTTATCTTCTAAAAGTTGGCCCATATTGGCTTTCTCAGAAATCCATGCGCAACACTGTATAGTCTCTTTCCCTTTTCGTCCATGACCAGTATCCTTGTCCTGTTTCTACTTGCAGTACTCCCACCTTCATCCCCTATGTAAGCTTACTGACACTATCTCACGATTTCCACTACTACTACAACCGGTTTTTCTGCCTCCCACCTCTTGCCTGCCAGATGCAGCTTTTGAAGCCTACTTCTAATTGTATCAACTTCAAAAACTTTTAAAGCTTTCCTATTGCCCGCAGCAGTGGTTCTCAACATAATATTTCTCTGCAACCAATTGTGTGTCTTGCACTAATAATAAAGAACAAAAGTTGTAAAAGTATTTACTCTTTAAAAAATTGAAATGACCCAAGGTTGACTTACAGTAATGTCATTCTCACTTATTGCATTCCAATATGTTGTCTTGAGTGGGGGAAAGAAGCTTAAAATATCTATTGTCACATAGGAATTAGACATAACCTGCCCATAGGAGTGTCTCGCATATGTAAATGTCTCTGTGCAAGCTAAATCATTCTCTTTAACTTCAAACATTTGTAGTAAAGAGGCTGGGGAGACCTAAAAGTCAATTAACTGTTTTTGAACCACCTCCTTTGCATGTCCTCCCTTGGCATCTAGCAACTCACTCTGGAATGTAAGAGAGGTTGGCACTCAATGCTTTAGAGTCATCAAAATTGAGACAAATAGAGTTTCATGTTAACATCTTCTTAGACTAAAAACATATCATAAATTGTATGAGGTTGTAAAAATTCCTTGTGATTCTCAAATCTCAGGCTATGGACATGTATACATTGCAGAAGTTGCTGAGGCACTGACCCTTGTGCTTGGCTCTGAAAGTGACATTCTTGTATTTCTTTCTACCCTTAGACTTTGGTTGTGCCACTATGTAGAAAAGACCTAAATGCTATCCTTTGAAAGGGCTGCTTACAAGATTAGCCCTTGGCTGGTATGTGGGAACTTAGAGTTCAGGAGGATTTCCAGAATTCATAAGAATAATTCACTATGGCTAAACTGTTCAAACAATTTCTGTATACTGAACATGTGCTTTCCTTTTGGAAGCTTGAAATTTTGGTCCGTTCCAGGCAGAGATTACTTATGCTAAAGAAAAACTTCAGCCAGCTTAAATGTAGCAAAATTTATTTCAGCAAAGAATAATTCATGAATCAGGCAGCACTCTGAGCCAATAAAGGTTTAGCAAGCTCCATTTAGTAGTGTGAGCAGTAAGGTTTTATAGGCTAGACATAGCAGCAAAGTAATCATCTGATTGGCTGCTATGAGGCATCTGCCTTATTAGGTCATTGTGTAATGAAGTATGTTGTGATGAGTTGGCAGCCTACAATTGACTGAAGCATGGCTACTGTGATTGGCTGAGGCTCAGCTATTTGTTATAAGAATATACTCTTAAGTTAGGCTTTTAGTTTGTCTATATATTAAGTTAGGTTGTAGTTTGCTACATACAGGCTCAAGGTACAGAGGTAGCCATTTGCCAAATATAATGTAACACCTTGACCAGCCCTAAATAAAAATCCTGGGTGCCAAGTCTCTAATAGTTTCCCTGATTGGCAATATTTCACGTGTTGTCACAGTTCATAGCTGGGTGGAATTAAGTGTGTCCTGTGTGACTCCACTGGGATAGGACCCTTATAAGCTTGCACCTGGTTTCCCCATGTGCCTTTTCCCTTTGCTCATCTTGCTCTGTATCCTCTTGCTGTAATAAACCTCAGCCATGAGTATGGCTATATGCTAAATCTTGTGAGCCCCCTACCCCACCACAGCCACCATTGCTAGTTTTTTGGGGGGTCATAGTGTTATTGTTTCTGAAACAATGTTAGAAGTGTGCTTTATTTTTTCAAGAATTTAAAATTTACCATTCACAAAGCCATAATCTTAGCCAAGAATTAAAGTCATACGGGTTTCAAATCCCTGGGTTACTGAATTTTCCTACATGGCACTGAGGGCCACCTCAACTCTCTCTCTTGAGCTACTCTATGGGCAGTCCGATATGGCCTCTCTCTATGTATTATAGTAAAGAACTTACGTTTGCCCAAAGAGAGGTTTGGCCTTTGCCCTCAGCTTCTGGGAGGTAAATTATATCATACTTGATAGAAGTCTGTTTTGGGCAAGGGCTGGTCACACCAGAAAGAAAAGCCATGTGATTTAAGGTGTGGGGGGGTGTCTTTGGATCAGGTGGTATCAGTTGACCTGGAGGCTGAGTTCAACCACAAGGGCAATCAGTCACTCATGTCTATATAATGAACTTCCAATAAAAACTCTGGATTCTGAGTTTGGGTAAGCTTCCTTGGTTGGCAATATTCCTTGTGTATTTTCACACATCAGTCCCAGGAGGGTAACATATTCTAGCTTCACAAAAGATGACAACAGAAGCTTCATATTTGGAACTCTCCCAGACTCAACTCTATGTGTCTCTTCCTTTGGCTTACTTTGATTTGTATTATTTCTTTATAATAAACTGTAACTGTGAGTATAATAGCTTTCAGTGAGCTCTGTGTGTCCCTCTAGATAATTATCAAATTATTGTAAGGAAGGATAAAGGTGAGGCACGGGCAGTTTGGAATGTGATTATTAAAAAAAACAACCCTGCAAGCAACACTCATAAAAAACCAGCTGCCAACAAGGAGCAATGGATAAACCAGCTCTCACATTACAGATGGCAAGATAGCTGTGATTCACCAGCCCTGGAATGGAAAGCAGCTCTAGGAACACCACTCTAAACAATATATTGCACCAGAATATTTTTCTTGCTTGGTCAATGTTCTAAGAATAATAGTAGACACATGTGCCTGGTACATTTTGATTCAACTAAGGCAAAGGAAAATTCCAAATCCTAAGGGTAAGTTTTTTAATTGCCCATATTGTCAGACAAGCAATAGCTTATTTATCACTTTGTCTCCTTAGAGATACCAGTTATAACTAGGTACAAAACTGTACAATACTTAATGGCCACTAGGGCAGAATAGGGATAGATAGCACTCTGACCTGAGGACACAAGTGAAACAATGTATCCTATTAATATTATGTTTTGGATCAAAATTGTTTTCAGGTGTGTGAGATAGAAAACAATATAAATTCTTTCTTCTGAGGCTGAGGCAGGGGTCTTGTTCTAAAGCTAAATATCTTTAAAAGTGTTTATTGTGGTGATCAATGGTGATATAGCACCTCTTGTATACTCCTGGATACAGCTGAAACCCATTCTACTAAGTGAAGTATCTCAAGAATGGAAAAACAAGCACCACATGTACTCACCAGAAAATTGGTATTAATGAATCAACACTTAAGTGGA